>JARHVA010002209.1:100000-312500 GCA_037957365.1 Torreya grandis
TGAGGAAGGGCCCCCTTGAAATGAGTTGTAGTGAAGATCCTAACCCTCTTTAGTTAAGTGTGTTGTTTAAGTTTATTTAATTATTAGTTTGATTATATAAAATGTGATGCATGTGTGATTCATAAGTGTGAATTATTTCTATATTTATATTATAATAGTTTCATAGTATAATTATTTGGTGAATTCAATAAAAGTTCATTGTATTGCAAATAGTAAAGAAAGTTAATCTATGAATCAATAATGCATATATAGTGTTAACATCCTTGAAAATCACACACCTAGGTTGATAATTAATGCTAATGAAACTCAGGCATCTAGTATTACTTGGGTAATAATTTTATGCAAAAAATACATCTATAAATTTAGATCTCACAATCTTATTATATATTTTTTGAAAAATGTAAATAATGTTATAGGCCTTGTAATAACATGTGTTTTTGTAGGGACATTATTATCATCATTATAAATGCTTACATCCAAATAGATCTTAGATAAATATCATTGTTTTCTGAGAAAATGTAAAATATGTTACAAGAATCACAGTAAATAAAAGTTATACAAAAATTATATTGATATTATTTGTAGAAAATCTATACAATTAATTTATGGCTCAAGGTTAGAATTTATTTCCATAAAGTAAATTTTTTTAGTATTAGTGTATGTTTTATTTACAATATCATGGGAACTATTCAAGTGATTATGGAATTCATGATGATCCCTTAAGAAATGTTATGTGTTATACCCTTAACTTATAACATATCTATGGATATGTGTTGCTGATTTTTGGTTTACATACCTTTGATATTATCTTGTCACATTACTCTATGTTCTTAATAATGTCAACATATGGAATAAAAATGGCTTAATATAGTATATATAAGAGGTAATGGTTATTATTTGAGTATCATATATTTATTTTCTTATTATTGCATTATTGTGGATGTTTCCTCCTCAAAGTGGCTTAGTTATATTTATCAATTAGTCTACTCTTTCATCCATTATTGTTGTGGATGTGCTTATTTCACTCTAAACTCAATGATATATTTTAACCATATTTTGAAACATACTATTAATTTAATTAGAATTGGTATCAAAACATCAATTTGGGTATGTTTTTTCAATGTTGTTGTCAATATTTGGTGTAGTGATTATCATCAAATCTTAAGGATTAAAAAAACATAACTTATGATCTAAAAATAATTTATTTATTTTTGTCATAGTAGTATTGTTTGAATTCTTTTTTATATAAAAAGGTATAGAATTTTTTATTCTACCTTTGTGAAAATTATAAGACATTGGATTCCTCTCAATGAGATGATGATAATGGTATAATCTTTTAGTACATTTTTTTCAGGCCCAAAACCCTCCATCCTAGGGTTTTAACATGGTTGATCCTAATAATCATTACCACATGAAAGGTAAATACACTCCATAAACTCCTCATAATTTATTTCACCAACTTTATTTAGATATAAAATCATAGTAAAAAAGTATGATCTCCATGTGGTAAAGGGGGACATCACTAGGGTCAAAGGAGGAATCAATGTTATGAATAATTAGTTAGAAACTATCATTGTCGCTGACCATTATTTTAACTTAGATTCCAAAAAAAAATCCTCCACTATTCCATTTGGGTTCTCTAAATAATAAAAATAAAAAATGTAATATTGTTTCAAATCACATGATGCCAAAAGTGGATGTGAGCAAGTTTGATGGTAAGGATCCATTCACTTAGATAAATAAAATATAAAATTTATTTGATCTACATTATATCCCATATGTTGAAAGTGTGGTCATGACATCTCTATATATGAAAAATTATATGTTCATTTGGTATAGGTGGTTTTTTACTCAAAATAAAAATAAGAATACTCTTATTACCTATTTGATATTTAGTAAGGATATATGGACACACTATCACAAAAAGTCTTATAAAACTACTTTAGATAAATATAAAATTTATGACAAATGTGTATTATTAAGGATTATATTTACAAATTATAAAATCTATACTTATGCATGGATGACATCGTTAATAAAAAAATTATGGAATTATTCTTTTGGGCTCAAGGATAGAATCCTACTTTAGGTTCACATGTTTAATCCAACTTCAATATATAAATCCATACCATTTGTACACAAGGAAAAGGAAGAATATCTAGTCAAATAAATGGATTTCACTAATGTCTCTAAATTTACTTGGACATGACAATCATTTACTTATCCTAAAATATTAAAACCTCTTCAAATTGAAAGGAAACATGCAAAATTGTTATGTATATATTTTAAAATAAAGTTGATTAAAGGACATAAATCTTCTAAAAATAAGATTCTGTACATTAAAGGTGCTAATGAAGATGAATAAGACATCTATGCATCAGGTAAGGGTATTAAATACCAATAGGATCAATATTAATACTCTCACACAATTAAATCTTGTCATGAAATTTCAGGTATTTATAGTCATCAAACTCTTAAGGTGGTGGGTTTTCTCAAGAAATAAAAGGTGATAGTGTTGATTGACTCAAGAAGTACATATAATTTCATCAAGAAAAATTTGGCTTATTTTTTGAACTTCTTCATTTACCTAGCTCTATAATTTTAGTCATTCTTATGGATAATGCCATAGTAAAGTATTCTATAAAATTCCATATTGTTAATATTTCTATGGGATACTACATGATAAATTGTCTTATGTTTGATAGTCCCATGGGTGGATTTGACATTGTTTTGGGAGTCTAATGTATCAAAATGTTTGGGAAATTATATATAAATTTATAGGGACTATTCATGACATCCCATTCTTAAATTATTGTATTTAAACAATGTGGAATAAAGGAAAATTTTATGCAATTGGTTACTTCACATCATATGATGAAGATTATTAAAAAGGGGCTGAAGGATATGTATCACAATTATTTTCCATAGACATTCAGATAATAAATGTATCTAAACATATTAATTTACAACTAATTCTTGATGAACACCTAGATTTTTTAGTACCATGACAAAATTACTACCACAAAGAAGAGAACATGATCACTCCATAAAACTTATTCTAGGTGGTACATCACCAAACATTAGACCATATAGGTACCAATATGTATAGAACAGTGAAATTTAAAATATGGTACATGAAATTCTAAAATAATATATTATATAGCATCATCAAAGTGAATATTTATCAATGATAGTAATGGTGTGTAATAATCATGAACATCAGAGGATGTGCCTAGACTAAAGAGAAATAAACAAGTAAACCATCAAAGATAAGTTCCTTATTCTAGTAATTAGTATTTTTTAAATGAATTGCCATGTTCTATTTTATTTTACCAAAACTAGATCTTTGTTTTGGGTATCATCAAATTTAGAATAAAGGTGAAGATATCCCTAAAATAGATTTGAGAACTCAAGAAGGCCTATTATGAGTTTATGGTAATGCCTTTTGGTCTCACAAATAAGCCATATAACTTTAAAAGTTTAAATAAATGTTTTTAGGAATTTTGAAATGAAGTTTGCATTGGTGTTTTCTGATGACATGTACTATTAGTTCTAGAACAACAATAGATTTATGCTAAACCTTATAAATTTTATTTTGAATTCAAAGAGGTGGATTAATGGGGTCATATTGTTTCACATGGAGATAAATTTGACCTTGATATTATCAAATCCATGATGAAGTGTTAATTTCCTAAGACCTTATAAAAACTTTTCATATTTTTATGGCTAACATGTTACTATCACCAATTTATAAAAAAATATGGCAACACATTAGCTCCAATAACAATTTTTTTGAATAAATACACCTCCATTAGAATTAAATAATTATTAATACATTTTAAAATTTGAAACATTCTATGCACACTAGTCCAATATTGGGTAGACTTGATATTTTTTTAAAATTATTAGTGAATAGTATGCATCAAAATATGGCATGGGGGTAGTATGCACATAAGAAGAAATAGCCATTACATTTGACAGTCATAATATCAAGTCAAAAAATAGGATCAATCAAATATATGATAAATATATTATGGTTATTCTTCATGCTATGAAGAAATGAAGACCTTATCTAATAGGTACACACTTTAAGGTAAAGACTAGCTATGATAGTCTAAATTATTTGAAAAAAAAAATCATCTAAATAAAAAAATGGGTGTTTAAAATGTTGGGATATGAATTATAAATAGTATATAATAAATGAATAGAGTATTTGGTAGTATATTCATTATCCAAGTGGGATGAATCAGTTGAGGCATTGTTATGCACAATGACCATTTAGTAGGAAAAATGAGTAGAAGAGGCAATATCACAATGGGATAATGATAGAAATAAATAGGTTCTAAATCAAAATATTCCAAAAGGTTTTGGTGTTTATAAATAAATTGAGTGGAAATGGAACAAATTATTATATAAAAATAGATTGTACCTACATAATAATTGTATCCTCAAACACAAGATCATTTATGAGCTTCATGCATATCCACTATAGGGTACTCTAGATTTTTAAAAACCTATCACTTAATCAAAGAGGATTTATTTTTGGAAGAAAAAAAATTGGTTTTATAAAAATTGTGTCATAATTAATGTTGTTTCAACAAAAAACATGTGAAATAATTAAGACATTTCACAACCTTTATCCTTATATAGCTAGAGGTGGGAGGAGGTTTTCATGAATTTCATTATAAGACTATTGTGGTCTGAAGGTAAAAATTTTCATCATTGTAATTTTTGATAGGATCATAAAATATACTCATTTTTTTCCTTATCACATCAATTTATATTCATTACAATAGTTTTTATTTTCTCAATATTTTTCAAAAGTTACATAGTAATCCCAAGATCATTGTAGATGATTGTGATCTTATATTTACTAGTACTTTTTTTACTTGTTTTTTCACATGTTTTAGTGCTTAGTTGGCTTATGTATTGAAATAACATTCTCAATTTTATGGAAAAATAGAGGCGGTTAATAAATTCATATGATGGTATCTCTATTGTTTTTCATTAGATAATCATGAATGATAGGTTTATTGGTTTGCACTAGTAGAATGGTGGTATAACACTTCCATACCTCTTCCAAGATGTATCAATTTATAGAAATTTATTGTTATCATCCCCCATCCATAAATTAGTCCTTAAATTTATATTTGAGTTGTTTAATAACACATTCAACATCAAAATGAGGTATAATCTAGTTTGAGATAAATTTTAGTAATGGCACATAATCGAATGGAGCAACAAACAAATAATCACCATAGTTAGAGTGCCTTTTAAATACGTTATTAAATTTTTATGTGATTTAATAAATATAATAAGATATATTATAAATTAAAAAATTATTAAAAAAATTATCCTAAGTACCTTATCATATCCTATAGAAAATTGACACTATAGCATACAAGCTAGAACTACTATAGTCTAATTGCATACATCATGTATATTTAATAAATAATGTAGTTAAATATAGATTTTTTACCTATATTTAATTATTCTAAATGGATGAATAAGCTACAATAATTATAAAATATGAGGATATCCTTTATGCATGCACGAAATAGTTGTGAACAATAGAGACTGAAGAGTATTTGATCAGTATAAAGAGTTTGAATCATGAAGATGCAACATGGGAGGATGAATATTTCCTACATAAGAATCCATATTTTTTTAAATGTTGAGATCAACATTTTTTTAGTGGGAGGGATATTGTATGCCTTTGACCTATAACATGTATAAGGATATGTGTGGTTGACTTGTGTTTTACATACCTTTCGTGTTATATTTTATAATTTATCTATGTTCTTAGGAAGGTTGGCCTATATAATAACCATATCCAATTAAAATATATAAATTAGGTAGTGGTTATTCTTTGATCATCATATTATGAATTATGATTGTATTTCATTATTTTGGAGGTTGGCCCCTCGAAGTGGCCTAGTTGTATTTATCAAGTATTTTTCTCTTTTGTCAATTATTATTCTAGATATTCTTATTTTTAGATTAATTATTTGATATATTAGTCCATTTTTGAAAAACATCTAATTAATTTCATTACATTGTCAAAGCTATGTGTGTTATGGGCATTGGGAATATATTGGAGATTTAATAATAATGATGTGTTATAATTTATAACATTTAACTATTATGTCCCTTGGTGATGTATATACTATATTTAATGATTATGAAATTAGTGGGTAGTTGAGATAATTAATATAAATATGTGGATCGTAAATCCTTACACTTTTGAGAGGAAGTTATTATGGGATTTCTTGAGTTAGTTCGTTTGGTAGTTCCTAAAAGTTGTTAGAGACTTTAAGAGAAAGATAGATCCTATATTTGTTTAAGTAGAGATTTGTGAAAGTCATAGATTTAAGAGTTTTAAATATTGTAACACATCTCATTTTGATATCTCGCTAATTTTTAAGGTCTGCAATTAAACTATACAAAGTATGCAAGCTATAATTCCTCATTTGAATCAATAAATAACATTTTTATTTCATTTAAACATGTTATTTTATACATGTGATTGAAAATTATTCCATCCATTGTGTGAAATATATGGGTTTTGTGTTCTATGTTTTTTTTTTAATATCCTCAGACCATGAATTTCAAAATTCAATTTCATAATTTGTACATAAGATAACGTTTCCCCAATTGATAAAAAAGTGTGTTAAAAATTTATCTTAAAATGATTTGTATGATATAAATAATTTAATTAGAGATCATATAATTAAATAAATCTTAATAAATTAGTCTTCATGTAAATCACTTGTTAAGAAAAATTGTATTTTGGGCATAATCCAAGCTTGTTACACTAAATGATCGAATATGTTACATAGGTTAACCTTTATCCTCAAATAGAAAAATCATAGGATACACAAATCATATTGGTCATGATTAAGATAATATCTCAAGTAATAAATGATTATGAATAAAATTATAATAATCCATTTAGTGAGTAGCTTTGGAAACACCTTTCTCTAATTGTAACAATTTAGCATGTAAGGCTAGAATAGTTTGTTAAATAAATTACGCATCATTCAAATTTTAAAGTGGAACTTGTGTATTAGTCAAGGGACATGTTTATGATTACATTATATGAATATCCATGTTAATATATTGTAAAAAAATCAATCCTCCCATAGATATAAATGTTGGCACATATGTCACTATAGGTGTTGATAAAGGAATCATAATAATGGTATCAACTTAAGTATCAAAATTACTTTTGTGCCCCAACATAAACCATTTGAAATTTTCAAATACGGACCCAATTTTACTAGAAACATTTTTTCAAGATAAGGTTCAAGGATAAGATAACCTTAGAAACCACGTATTGACTTACCTTATGACGTTATATTTTTAACTTATTATCCCATATTAATAATATACTAATTTGTGAAATTCAAAATTTGAACATGAGATAGGATGTCTTACATTAAATATGGATTTTGTTTCCTAATCAAGATTTAGTTTAAAGGGAATAAAAAAACAATTGTCTTATGTTTAAGTCTATTTATAGATGGTTATTTTTATGACCAAGATTTTCTATTTTTTTCTATGATTTCACATTATCTTACCAAATATCATTATATCACTCATTCATTTCTATTCACTCTAATAGTCAGAATTATGAATGATCCTAAGCATTTAAATTCATGAGGTTGTACCAACTAATTTTCTATAATTATGTGAACATTTGATTTTTAGTGGGCATCTGAATAAGTGATATCACTCCATGTGTCCTTATTTCACTTACCTTTAACCAAAGAAATAAGAATGTAGTATGAAATAAACTAGGTAAGTAAAAAAGTGACAACCATCCATGTGGTACCTATATACCTATAACATTTTCAAACTTTATCTATTACTAATGATTTCTTTCTTGAAAAAACTCATCGATCCTCAAAAGTGTATACCTTATTAGGTGCACCTTGAAAGGGGTGCATAGAACATTGGTGCTTCATAGGATTGTTGTCCCTTTCCTACCACTTGTTATTTACATAACCATATCCTATAAACATTCCCCTAAGATTTTATTCTTCCTTTTCACCCTTCTTTAGTTATTTTTTCCTTCATTAGTCATTCACTAGCATAAAATCCATGTTGATGGTTTACAATACACTTTTATCCCCATCGAACCTATACTCTAATTGACAAAAATAATTGAGGATCTAGGTCAGCTCATGGTCAACCAAGACCAAGACCAAGACCTAATTTATTTTTGTTAATAAAAATATAGAGTCGATTTGGTTGACCCTATCATTTAAACTTTGGAAAAGGAATAGGGTTAAATTAAACTATATAAACACATTAATTTCACAATTTATAGAATAAGAGATGAATAAGAGATATATATTATGCATCTTTTTATCCACCATTCTACTTGAGGATCATACCATAGGGTTTCATAATATATTTAGAGATATGGATCTTGTCTTGTGGAGAAGTGTTTTAGATGCATAGATAGGTTATGTATCCTCGATCTTATTTACCCTTATCATCCTTACAAACCAAAATAACCTCTTGTGAATCACTTTAGCCAAGGGAAATATTTAGGCTCAATGGGTTCATCTTCAAAGGTAATTATTCCTAACATTGTTTCTCCTTTGTAAGAGTAGATAGATATGCATTTTCACTTCTCTCTATGCACTAGGATTCCATAAGCATTGAGGTGAGTATATGTCTTCTATGATTGTTTAATTTCTTTTTTATTACCCTGACTTTATTTCATAAGATTTGGTGAGCACTAAATTAGAATTCTACATTGATTTTATAATATATACATTATGAATGTGAAAACATGAGACTTAGTTAGGTTATTACATAGTTTTGCTTGACTTGAGACTTTGAAATCCCCTAGTGATATTATTATGGTAAGGTATCCCTTTGATAGGTCTAGAGTATCCATCTTGGTCATGACCCTAAATATATAATGTATTAATAATTAGAAGTGTAAGTAAGATTTATCTTCTTCAATCTAGGATTGATTTATATATCAGTTACATTTTCCTTTGCATGCATTTTGGTGAACCTGATGTACCTCCTCTTATAAGTCATCCACACAATAAGGTTCCCCTTTCTCTCCCCATGGTCCCTCAACTTATGGTCCTTTATCCACATGTGGTTTCTCTACCCATGGATTCTCTTTCACATGTGGTCCATTATCCACGATTGGCTCCTTCCTATCACATAAATTTTATTTGTATTCCTTCTCTTGAGTATCCTACGCATGATGATCCTCATAAGCATGATCCTTCAGTCATGCCTACATTTTTTATCAAGAAGATTTAAAGAGATGTATTTTATTTTCTTTCATTGAATATTTATGAGACGCTCATTGTAGTTAAGATCTAGCTTCATAAAGATCTATCAGATGTGGATAATGTTTATGGATATATTTACTAGTACTTATGAACACAACATGGTGTTCCTTTTCTTTCTTATTCATTTATTGGTTGGATGTGTGTTTCAATTTTATATTTATATAGTTTATATATCATTTGAATTTATGTTAAATTCTTTCTTAATTTATCTATCTTACATGGTTCTTTATATTCCACATTAAGTGTTATCTATGGTGTCATTTTCATTCCTTTTGATCTCCTATGGATTATTTTCATGACTACATGCTTATCTTTATGACTTAGTTTATTTCCATGTATGTCTTGTTCTTTTATCATGTTTTTTCTAATTTATCTCTATAACACTGATAGTTATTGTTGTGACTTGGCTATACAAACCTTGATCCCCTTAGTAATCCTTATTTATAATGTGATCAGCTAGTAAACACATCATCTCATTGTCATTCTATATTTTACTGGTCCAATTTGTATATCCTTTTATTCCTATTATTTCCTTTTGAAAACCAATAATACACATGGTTGAAACTTGAGATAATATACAAGTTCATAGGTAAGCCTAAGTGTTTTAGTTAGTCATGTCTTTGGATACATAATTTCCTTTATCTAAAGTCTAAGGCCCATTCATGTGTATCAATTTGTCCCTCATGTTGATTATTATAAATACAAATGGAGTAGGATTTAAACATCCAATTCCTAACACCATTATGTTTAAATTGTCAATTTTACTCAATTTTTTTGAAAATGCACAATTTAGGCCAAAATCACCTAAACACGCTAAATGGTTTGAGCTTGCCATATACAAGTACTAATTTAGTATAATGTATCCCTAAATGGGACAATGCATTTTATATTATTACTAAATTTTATTAAATCATTTCAATTTAAAATGATGAAAATGCAATTTTATTCTTTGAACCACTAAATCCTTCTAATTTAGAGGCACACGATATGTGCATGTGTTATTTCATGTCTACAATGTCCTAAATGTGATATTGTTCTGTACTCAGCCAAAAAATTATTCTAATTATCTTCAATCAAATATTGATCCAATAATATGAAATTATACTAGTTTGATTAATAATGTGCAACCATTTTCCAAAGAATTGCATAAAATTTTATTAATATGACTATGGGAAATTAATCCAAATTAATAGCTTATGTGGAAAAGCCATATAAGTTATTGAATATATTTTAATTGTAAATTAATTCTTCATATCTACATCATTAAATTACATCATTTATGGGGTTACATATTTAAGTGATAAATGCAACAAATATCATGTTTGAGGGATTCCCATGCCTCTTTGATGTCCCTTCCTTCTAAATATTTATGAGGATATTTATGGATATTATCTCCAAAATTTAATTAATTAATGGACACACATATTGAGCTTAATATGGATTTTAATGGTTGATTTTGATCAATTAAAAAATTTATAATTAGGAGGCCTCTCACTCACATTTTTAAGCTTCATTTGTGTAAACTTATTATGCATAATTCTCTCCATAAGTAATTTATGTGTAGTGTTATTATGATTAATTTACAATAGGATAGCTTTAATATATGCACACCATTGATTCAAATATCATGTGCCTAGTTTCATTGGAGCATAAGATATGATGTAGGAGATTTGAGTTGCATCATTTCTAAAGATTTGAGCACCAAATCAATGGGAAAATCATGTTTTGAGTAGCATTTAGATGATGAGATGATCTTGTGAAGGTATTATGTATGTGTTTTCTTTTAATATTTATTAATTTTCATTTTCAAAACCCCATAAAATAAGTTATCTTAGCTAATTATGTTATTATACATTTTCTTAAGTTTTTCTTGACTAATTCTTGATCTAACTCACTTTGGATTCCATCTTTACATCTTGGCATGCTGTAGACATAATGTTGATATAAAGTTAGTAGCCTTAAGTTCCATGTCACCATAAAATATCTTGGGAGAATGGGGATGTAAAACCCATAATACTTCATGCACTTTTATTTTTAAATTAACAATTAAAATCCTCTCATGAACATGTATATAGATGGAACTCAACAATACAAAGCAACCTTGTTAGTTTAGGTATTTGGACATTATACTTAATTTTATTTATCTTTTCCCTTATTTGTTTGATCTTTATTTGAGTCTAAAACTTGTTTTAAAACCAAAAAACATCAACTAAACACATTTATTATCCACCATTTTATTTAAACAAGGAGTCATTATGCTAACCAAATCAAAATCATATTTTTCCTTGTTCAAATCGTCATTTGAAACATTATGTTTTTCTTATCTAAAAATGTTGTTATAATATATCCATTTGAGTCTAAACCATTTTCCAAAAATCTTTAAGTCATTCATTTTAATTTTAAATTTAAATTCAGAATTTCACCTTTCTAAGTTCTAGGCCAATGTGTTAATTAGTTTACCATTTGTATTTGGTTTGAGTTAACTTGGGAACAATTTCCCATTTGGATTGAATTCCATTATAAAGACTCATCATCATCTAATCATTGTTAACTTACGTTTTCTATCATATCACTCATTCTCTAAGTTATAAAACTAATTTTATACTTCATATTTCCATGTGGTAGCATTGTGCTACCCGTTTGGTTTTAGTTTTATACTTAGGAATTCTTATGCGTTTTCACATTTTGAGTTTCTTAGTTCACATTGTTACTTTTCTCATTACAAAGACTATTATAATTTTATATTGGTAACTCATTGAAGTTATCCTTAGATTTTATGTATCTCTAAACCTACATTTGGTGTACTATTTTACACTTTAGGTTTCAAAGTTATCATACTCTCTTCTAATTTGATGATTTCAACCCAAAAAAGTTGAGTAATATTGTGACCGTTTCTTTTACTTGTGTGGTACTATGCCACTTATCTTTATTATAGTCTCTTTTTTTCCTTGTCACTTGTTTGGATAAAATCAAAACACACCTTGTTAACATTTGTAAAAACATTTTCCAAATCTTAGAAAACATAGAGAAAATTTATGGACATGATTAAAAGGTATACTTCTAGTGGGTTCTCTTATGGCCCTATCTATGAGGAAGAGCACTTTTATGATGAACATGAACACTCTATCATATTAAAGGATATATCTCACTTTCGGCCAAATCTTTAAATACCAATCTAATCCATGCTAGTTCTTTTACATCATCTACATCCTTCCCCTTCAAGATTCACATTTTACTCAAAGGTTTCCATTCTAGGTTATCCTCCTTTAGATTTTGTGAGAAATCAAGCTCTAAAATGTACACAAGTTATGATTTGAGGACATCCTTATATTTAATCTTGTACAATAAAATAAACTCCACAATGATCAAGGGTTACCATTTTAGGACCTGCTCCTTTGGTTTATGTGAGCAAAAAAACTACACAGTGTACTATCATTACCATTCTTAGCATGTCACCATTATTTATTGAAATTATTATTTAAGAACATCCATTTGATTAACTAATATTTTTTTATCCCTTCTTCAATAGTGTAATTTTTGGAGATACCATTATTAAACCACAAAGAATTGTTCACCCTAAGCCAATTGTTCCCCACTTTAGAAATTTTGTGCTAGTATTCAAGCCTTAATGGAACCAACCATTACCTCTTCAAAAACCATCTTGTGAGGACCAAATTGTGTTCAAGGTTAATATTTTATAATTAATGATAAACAAATACCATGATTTTATTATTGAAAAACCCATTTTTGATGAGTTAACCTATGATGAATCACCTTCTAATCATTTATCTATTATCGATGAATTTCATTCTAATGAGCTAGTCTTTGTTGAGTCACTTCTTAATGATTATAACCTCCTTTGGGAAAATCATTACCTCAACAATTATATTATTTATAAATATCATCATCCCTTTGACAAGCTATTCTTTGAGGATTTATCTCTTGATATGTTTCCACTTGTTGAGGAGTCTCACTTTGATAGGCTAATTTCTATTAAGTTGCCCCTTGTGCAGTTCCCTCCCTTTGAGGATCTTCATCTAAATGATCTAGTCTATGTTTAACACTTCTTAGATGAATATATTTTTATTTATTCCATTATGTTATCACAAGTCATTACTTCTCTAATACTAAGCATTAAATAGAACATCATTATATAAACAACCACATTAGATGAAGAATCAATATTGAATTTAGGTTCCCTTTCTAAACTAAAATTAGATTTAGCGTCAGCTGAAGAATAAACATTAGATTCAAGTTCCCTTTTTGAATCGACATCATATTTAGCATCAAAGTAGAATCACTACCAGTCTCAACATTGGATTTAGAGTCCCTTAACTTGGAATCATCTTCAAAATCAAAATACAGTCATGGTTATTATAACATTTTTTACATTTCCCTCATAAATCATTTTGAATAAATTTGTGTTTTTTAATATAATTTTTAAGGATTATTACTTTATCATCAATATAGGTTCTCCTAATTTATTCTAAAAATATTTGATACCTTTCATCATTACATTATCACCACCCAACATAGCCATTATATTGACATTTCACATCCCACAAGCATCAATTGTGTCTGATAGTATCACACTTTATTTAACTACATCCATGGTGACATATCATGTGTAGAATATTAGGGGGGGGAAAGACCACATTCATTCATTTAGAAGAAAAATCTCCTAGTGAAACATTTTTGGATGTGTTAGGGGAGGATCAAAGTTCAAACTTAGTATCTTTTAGTGAAACCTTTTTGAAGGTGCTAAAATAAAATCAATGTCAAATGTTTACCTCCCTTAGTGAAACCTTCTCAAAGGATTTATGGGATAATCAAGACAATTTCATTGGTGAAAATCTCATTAAGGGACCAATAACTGAGCATAATAATTCTTCACTATTTAATTAAGACATTATCAAAGATCAAATCATTAAAATTTCCAATTTATATCATAATTATATGGTAGCTACTCTTAGGATCAAATAATAAAAAATTATAGTGGTCCTATCAAGAGCAAGAGGTTTTTTTTCTTGCCACAACAAAAATTATGTTGAATCCATAATCATCAATATTATGTATGCCTGAAAGTCCTAACCTTCATTTGTTACCCATCCATTATACATTCCATTATCATTCACATTTTCATTACCAATTTATACAATTTATCCTATTCCTAACATCATTTATCATTCCTAGATGCACTTTCCTTTACATAGGATACAAAAGTATCTTGTCTCGATGTTTAAATGAAACATAATCAATGACCAACAAAGATCACTACAACATTTTTGAATTCCAAATCAAAAACAAGTTTTTAACAAAATAACTATTCAGATGAGGTGCTGGTTAGAAATTTTTATGATTATCCTAACTATATAATATGTTGACTAGGACATGTATCTCCATGTTAGCAAGAGCATCTATTTTGAAAGGGTGTGGGCTAGCAATTTTTTTGATTGATTATTTGATGCAAGAACATCACTCTTAGGGAGTAAATTTTGTCAATTTTGGTTTTGTTACATTGAATAAGTTATATGGATCATTTATATGTCCTTATAAGGCCCCAATAATTATTAGGTTTCATTTTGATAGCATAGAAGTGCATTTAACTAGTTTAAATTTCAAATATAGATTTTCTTGCTAAAACTTGTAAGTTCAAAATTTTGAATTTTTAATATGTTTTAAGGATTTTTATGGTATGGAAAGGATAAAAAAAATTAATTAACAAGTTTAAAAATATATTATATACCTCTTGAACCATTTATAAGGGTCTAAAGATCTCTATACATAGAAAACCAACTTTGAACTTTGTCACATTGGCAAAGTACTCTTGTGAATGTTCATAACTTCCTCCAAGTTAGTTATCAAATAGTTGTATTGATATAAAATATGAGTTTTTTTAATATATATAGTTTATTGAAAGTTTTATTGGATAAAAATAAAAGAAGTAAAAATAAAAAGGCCCTATTCTTACAAGAAAACAAGATTTCATCATGCAGACCTTGTTTTGAGCCTTTTTATCTTGGTTGTAGAATGCTTCTTTCATAAATGAAGATATAATGGGATGTAACCAGACTTATGAGTGTTTATTGTAAGAGTATTGAATGGGTTTAAGTTTTTATAAGGTATGAATAATAATAAAATCTTCAATTGTTTCAAATTTCATTTATAAACAGACCTTGTTTGGCAATTGCTCACTGTGTACAGGCAGTGTCATAACATTAAGGAATATAAAACTTGAATTTGTGATTGTGGAACGTGAATAAATTTGAAAATTATATTTTATAATATTGTAATAATTATAATTATTAAATAAAATCTTTTGTGTATTATTATCTTTCAAACATGTTCAATTCTCCATAGCAGGCATTAAAGAGTAGATTGTATGTTCATAATAAGGAAGACTAATGATATTTAGAATAATATTATAATGTTTGGTAAATTGAGGGAAATATATAGATAGTGTTTAAAATTTATTTATTATTTTATTTATGATTATTATGTATTATTCATCAAAAAAAGAAAACACAAACCTATATCTCCTTATTTTATGCACAATCAAGCACCTCTTGAGTTAAAAATCTTTAGCATCAGAGTGGGAAGTGAAATAAAATACTTGGAATAGTTGAGGAAGGTCATGTTACACACTAAAAATTAAATTTGGATCCTTTAAATTCCTTATAATTTTCATAGTGGATTTTTGATTGCTCATGGGCTGTGATAGTGTGTAAAAAGCCCTAATTTAGGGTTTAAATAATATCTCAAGATTAAATTTATTAAATCTCATAAAAAATTGTAATATAAACCTTTTTGAGGTCCTATAAAAAAAATCATGATTTCAAGAGTGTATGGATAGTGTAGTATGGACTTTGAGTGGTTGATGGAGAATTAGTCCTAGAAAGGGCTAATTGAAGAGGCATAAAGTGGGAAAGTGGACCTGGAGGAGGAATTAGGCCACCAAATTTGAAAAATAAGTGTGTATTGTCATGCCATATGATAATACATAACTTTTAACTAAAATATAATTATATATTTTCCATAATAATCTAAAAATAGGGTTTAAGGGCTAAAAGGAAGGGTCCAAAGGTATAGGAGTTTGGTACATAATTGTAAGTTAAAACTTTTTGAATGGAACCTCTACATCATTTTGGTATTATAAACAACCTTGGATACCTAAAACCAAGCTAGAGAGGTAATATTATTGGGGGAAGAGAATAATAAGTAATTTTTTGATAGATTACCTACACAAAGTTCACAATGCCACCTAAGAGAAATAGAAGGGGTGAAGCAAGAAACTAAGGGAACCAAGATATTATGTTGGAATATTTGAGGGAAATTGGACTTATTTTTTATGGAAGGATAACTCTTATATAATTATACCAAATAATATGAGTCCTAATAGGGGACTTGAGTGATAGGAAAGATGCGACACAAGACTAAGAAGAAGTAGAGGGAGATGAAATAGTTAAAGGACCTAAAGATTTGGGTGTAGAGAGACTCATGAGGGTGATCATGAGTCAAGGGTATAAACCTAATGTTTAATTACTAACCTATTTATGTGGTCTTGATGGATATGAAATCATGGATTTGGTGAATGAGTTAGACAAATATTTTGAGTATGAAGAGGTACCTAATGACAAGAAGGTCAAGTTTTCAAGAACCAAGTTGAAGGGGCCTGCTTCATTTTTGTGGGAATTCACATAAGATGAGAGAAGAAATAAATTTAAGAACAAGATCACTTCTTGGGATAGAATGGTTTCCAATATTTAAGGCAAATTATTTCCATGTGATTATGAGATGGGCTTATTTGGATAATTATAGAACTTAAAGCAGAAGGAAATGAGTGTGAAGGAATACATAGAGGAGTTATATAATCTATCCATTATAGTAGGTCATGTTGAGGTAGATATATATAATATTTAAAGGTACTTGAATGGTTTATGATACATCCTACAAGATGAACTAGCAATTGTGAGCCCAAGAACACTAGAGGAGTGCTATCAATTTGCACTCAAGGTTAAAGATAAGTTGAAAGGAAACACAATAAAAAAATAGAGGAAGGGGTAGAAATTTTAGAGGTAGAGGACATCAAGTGGGAAGAATTATCTCATAAATAATTATTCAAAATGAATCAATTAATTCACAAGAGCAGTCCTCTAAATCTAGAGGTGGATTTAGAGGTAGGAAACCTTTCAATAGAGGTGGTTATTTATCAAGGGGTAGAGGATCAAGTAGATTTATAGGAAAGTGTTTTAAATGTAATAATTATTCTACTCATAAGTAATTGGAGTGTCTAGAGTACTAACCAAAAATAATCCCAAAAAATGAAAGGATAAATTAAATTGCACAAGGAGAGGAAGAGAGTGTTTGCTCTCCATCACTCATGTTGGATCCTGAAGTGGGAGAATCATTTCTCATGAGGAGGGTGGTTATCAATCCACCCAAGGAGAAGGATCCAAAATATAGGAAGACCCTCTTAAGAACATCATGCAATTACTAAGAATTTTTTTCAAGATGGTCATTGATTCAAGAAGTATGGATAATCTTGTTTCAGTAAAAATGGTCAACAAGATTGGGCTAAATAAATTACCTCACCCCACTATATATAAGTTGTGATGGTTGAATAAGGGATAATAAGTCTTGGTTAGTGAGCCGAGTTGGGTAGAGTTTAAAATTGGAATACATAAGGATAAGGTGTTTTTTGATATCATCCCCATGGATGTGTACCATGTGCTTCTTGGAAGGCCTTAGCAATATGATAGACAAAATAATCATGATGGAAGGAGGAATATATATACCATGACTAAAGATGGAGTTAGTTACACTTTAATACCCTTTAAGGATGAAGAGAGTGATCAATAGGTTGGTTCACATGTGATGATGGTAAGTAGAAAAGAGTTCTTGAATGCCATGCATTAAAAATAAATATACATTGATTTGGTCATAAAGCTTAGGACTATTATGACAACCACTAAGATCAATGAGCTACCCCTAGAGATTCAATAAATGTTAGATAAGTATGTTGATATAGTTGTTGATGAGTTTCCCAAAACATTTTCATCTATAAGGAGCATAACACACCATATAGACTTTGTTCCTAGAGAAAGTATACAAAACAAGGCTACATACAAGATGACCCCATAAGAAAATATTGAGATCAAAAGACAAGTGCAGGATTTGCTTGACAAAAGGATGATCAAAGAGAGATTAAGTCCATGTGTAGTGCTCATAGTGTTGGTGCCAAATAAGGAAGGTGAGTAGAGGATGTGTAATAATTCTAGAGCCATAAATAAAATCACCATAAGGTATAGATTTCCACTTCCTAAGATGAAGGATTTGATGGATTTATTGAGTGGATAAAGTTATTTTTCAAATAGACCTCAAGAGTGGATACTATTAGATAAATATTAGTCAAGGTGATGAGTGAAATAATGATTTCAAAATTAATGAAGGTTTGTATGAATGGTTGGTCATGCCATTTGGTTTAACTAATGCACCTATCACTTTTATGAGGTTAAGGAATGAAGTTTTGAAAGATTTCATAGCCAAGTTTGTAGTAGTTTATCTAGATGATATACTAATTTATAGCCAAAGCAAGGAGGAACATCTTCATCATTTGTAATTGGTGATAAGAAGAATGCAAGAAGAGAGGTTATTGATCAACCTCAATAATTTTGATTTCATGAAAATTTAGATGGTGTACCTTGGGTTTATAATTGCATAAGGCATGCTAAAAAATGGACAAGAACAAGGTGAAGGTAATCATGGAGTGGCCAACACCTAGGAAAATAGGATAGGTAAGGATTTCTTATTGTTTGGAAAGTTTATATAGGAATTTTATAAGAAACTTTAGTGGAACATATGCTCCCATCATTCACACCATCAAGGGAGACAAGAAAAACTTTATTTTGAATGAGCAGATAGAAAATAGTTTTCAATACTTAAAGAAAAGGATCACGAAAAAACCCATACTAGAATTACCTGACTTTAACAAGGTATTCAAGATAGAATGTGATAAAGCTGGTGTAGCCATATTAATCCAAGAGGGTAGGCCTATAGCCTAATTTAGTGAGAAGTTGATTGATACTAAGAAGAGGTATTCATCCTATGACTTAGATTTTTATGTGATGGTGCAAGCATTAAATAAATATAGGTATTATCTCATGATAAAATAATTCATATTACACATAGATAACCATGCACTTTAGTTTATATCAAAACAACCTAAGTTGAACCAAAGGAATGTGAAATGGGTAGAGTACATGGAAAACTTTACTTTCATGATCAAGCACAAATAAGGACAAATAAATAACATTGCATATGCATTGAGAAGGAAGGTCTTATTGGTGTATGAAATTTAGCTGGAGAGTGTTGGCATTGAGGCACTAAAATATTTATATGAAGATGATGTAGACTTCAAGGAGGAATACCATGCAAGAAAGCACCCAAGTACACTCAACAAGGAGTGATGGTTGGATTATGTACTTTAAGATGGATTTTTTTTCAATGAAGTATAGTTGTGTGTACCAAAGATCTAAATAAGAGGAAATCTAATCCAAGAGAAGCACAATGGAAGCATGGTAGACCATTTTGGGCTTGATAAGACATTGGATTTACTCACTAGGAACTACTATTGGCATAAAATGTAAGCAGAAGTATGATGGTATTTGGAAAGGTGGAATTTTTTTCAATTATCTAAGGGTAAGAGTAGTAATTTAGGTTTGTATCAGCCCCTACCAATCCCAAATAGGGCCTTGGAAATCCATTTGTATGGATTTTGTGATGGGATTACCTAGAACACAAAGGGGTTTTGATTTCATTTTTGTAGTTGTTGATAGATTATTTAAAATGGACCATTTTATACCATTTAGAAATACTAATGATGCAACATATGTGGCTAATTTTTTCTTTAAGGACATTTTGAGGCTATATGGATTCCTTATGAACATTGTTTATAACAGGGACACTAAGTTTCTTAGTCACTTCTAGAGGACATTGTGGAAGAATTTAGGAACCAATTTTAGTTTCAATTCACCTTACCGTCATAAAATGGATTGGAAAACTAAGGTTGTGAATAAAATCCTAGGGAACTTGTTGAGGTGTTTGTCTAGGGACCATCCCAACTAGTAGCATCTTGTGTTGTTTTAAGCAGATTTTGCTTACAATCATTCTACCAATAGAAGCATTATAATAAGTAGATTTTAGGTAGTCTATTACATGTATCCTATAGGTGTATTTTATGTTAGATATGTTAGATATATGGATAAGTTAAGTGTTGAAGGTGAGGAATTTGCAATGGCAATGAAAGAGGTGCATGAACATGTGAGAAAGTAATTGGAGTCTAGTGTTGACAAGTACAAGTAGAATGTAGATTTGAGTATGAGAGAAGTTAATTTATAGGTCGGGGACTTAGTCCTAGCTCATTTAAATAAGGAAAGGTTCCAAAGGGGTGAGTATAACATTCTAAAGATGAAGAAGATAGGTCCTTGCAAGATTCTCAGGATGTTTGCCAACAATGCATACAAATTGGAGTTGCCTACTGGAGTTGGAATTTCACCTATCTTAAATGTTTAAAAAGTTTATCCTTATATATAAGGAGATGAATGAGAAAACAAAATATATTAAGTAAATAGAATATAATGATATTTCGAGAGGTAGTTGCCTAAATCCAAGACATAGGGAATCAAATGTATATTAGATAAACAGGTGACTAAAAGAACTAGAGACAAGTAGTATTTAAAGTATATGGTTAAGTAGAATAATAATCCAGTAGAGGATGCCATGTGGATGAATGAGAATTACATACTGAATCATGGGAGTACTTTAGAAGCACTCATGGGTAGCAGCCCATGAGTTGTATTTTCCTTCATTGGGAGTATGATGTAGGAGCATCACTCTTAGGGAGTATTTTGTTAATTTTGGTTTGTTTGAATTTAATAAGATTTAGGGATGATTTATATGGCCTTAGAAGGCCCAAAACATGCTTAATTTTCATTTTTATAGCATAGAAGTGCATTTAACGAGTTTAAATTTCAAATATAGATTTTCCCACCAAAACTTGTAAGTTCAAAAATTTGAATTTTTAGTGTGTTTTTAGGATTTTTAGGGTATGGAAAGGATCAACATAGTTCATGAAAAATATTAAAATGCTATTAGAGACCTCTTGAACCATTTCCAAGGGTCTAAAGAGATCTATACATAGAAAACCAACCTTAAACATTGTCACCTTGGAAAGGTACTCTTGTGAACATTGATAACTTTCTCCAAGTTAGTTATCAAATGGTTTTCCTAATATAAAATTAGATTTTTGAATAGAGACATTTTAGTGTATTTTTTATTGGATAATAATCTAAGGAAGAAGAAAAAGGCCATGTTATTGAAAGAAAATAAGATTTCATCATACAAACCCTATTTTGAGCCATTTTGTCTTGGTTGTAAAATGCTTCTTTCATGAATGAGGATTTAATGGGATTAAATCAACACTCAAAGTCTTTATTTTAAGAGTATTGAATGGGTTTCATCTTTTAAAAGGTATGAATAATAATAAAATCATCAGTTGTTTCAAATTTCATTTACAAATAGACCATGTTTAGTAATTGCTCACTGTGTGTAAGCAGTGTCATAACATTAAGGAGTATAGAAATTGAATTTGAGATTGTGGAACATACGTGAAGGTGTAAAGGATATTGTTTGAGAGTGTAAAATTTAAAATTATTAAGGAAACATGTTTGTGTATTGCTATCCTTCAAATAGGTTCAATTCTCTATATTAGGCGTTGAAGAGTGGACTATATGTTTGTAATAAGGAAGAGTAATGATCTTTAGAACAATATTATAATGCTTGGTGCATTGAGGCAACTCTATAGATAGTATTTAAAGTTTATTAATTTATTTTTGAGTATTATGTGTTATTCATCCAAACAAGAAAACACAAACATGTATCTTCTTATTTTATGCACAATCAAGCCCATTTCAAGTTAGAAATCTTTAGTGACAAGTTGGTCAGTGAAATACAATACTTGGACTAGTTGAAGAAGGTCTTGATAGACCCTAAAAAGAAAATATGGATCCTTGAAATTTATAATACCATGAATAGTGGATTTTTGATTTCTCACACACTCTAAAAGTGTGTAAAAAGCCCTAATTTAGGGTTTCATCAATATCTCAAGATTGAATTGGTAAAATCTCACAAAAAATTGTAGTTTATACATTTTTGAGGTCGTATAACATCTTTTCATGATTTTAGGAGTGTATAGATAGTGTAGTATGGACTATGAATGGTTGATGGAGAATTAGGCCTAGAAGGAGCTAATTAAAGAGGCATAAAGTGAGAAAGTGGACCTAGAGGAGGAATTAGGCCACCAAATTTGACACATAGGTGTGTCTTGTCATGAAAAAGGAGAATACATAATTGGTAAGTCAAATATAATATTATTTTTTTATACTAATCTAAAAATAGGTTTAATGGCTAAAAGGAAGGGTCGAAGGCATAGGAGTTTGGTAAAGAATTGTAAGTTAAAATTTATTAAAGAAAATCTCTACATCACTATTCTATTTGTCTCACATGTTGGATAGGATATGAAAATAAACAACATTAGGAGTAATAGAACCATTTTTCATTTTCCATTTACCCTTCTATTTCTTTTTCCTTATCTCTTGGGGTCAACCCTATAAACTATTTCATTTTAGGCATTTTATACCATTATGTCCCTTTTACTATGTTTTTAAAACTACAATGACTTGAGGTTATTTGTGACTATATAGGCAATGTTTAATATATATTGAGGTTAGTTTGGTCATCTTACCCATGTTTTTTCCATTTTGTGACTAGTATATAAGTTTGAATGATCTCATAATTTTTTGAGCAAACTAAGCCTATGTTCTCATTGTTTTATGAGAAAATTCAATCATCACTTATGGTCAACCATGTTTACCCTTATATCCAATTGCCATCTTTTCTATTTTTGTCATGCCTTATACCATTTTATTGTATCATGTCTTCACTATTCACCAAAAGTTTTTTTAGTCATCCTGCTTACCCCATTTTGACCTTGGTTCCTTTGGTTCTTCTTACATATTTCATGAGGGGATTCTAATCTATTTTTATCAATTTTTATAATTTTGTGTTTAAATGATGACTTATGTAAGTAATGTGATAGTTTATTTGGAAAGTTATATTTCATTTACATCTTATCTAGTGTTGCTAATTATAACCACCTATGGGAAATCAATATTTTATTTGGTACTATTGATTATAACCACCTTTGGGAAATTTAGTATTATGACATTGTTTCTTAATTATAACCACTTATGGGCAAATTAGGTACAATGTCTTTTTATCATGTATTATCACATCACTTGGTCATTGCTATTATCATTTGCCTTACCATTTGCCTTTATTTATGAACTTATTATGACCTGGTCAATTTTTCATCACCTTTTGTGTGGGTAAAATTATTGTGACTTAAGTTCCTAATAGGACTATATAGGTCATGCTCAATTCACATTGAGGTCAACCCAGTCCCATGTTTCCATACAATCTCACTATTATATATATATATATATATATATATATATATATAAAAGTTGGCATGCTCTTACCATTTTGTGAGAATGGATTTGAATGCTCTCACCATTTTGTGAGTCCATTTTCCTTATTTCATCTACAACATCAATTAATTTTTTCTTATCATCACATTTCTTCTATCCTATTTCCTAGGAGAACTACATTTGCCTTGAAGGTCATGTTGGATCTAGCATCTATGGGACTATGTAGGCAACATCCACTTATCTTGTACATCTAGAGTAAACTCAATCACCCCCTTCCTTTTATTTCTTTTCCCCCATTTTTTTGTGTGTTGTTTCCCTATCACTTAGGGGTAGATTTGTGTCCTTGTTATTGTTATGATATTGTGGAAAGTAACACCTCTACTAAACATACGTAGAAATTTTTTTTTTGGCGCTAAAATTATGACTAACACCTGTTTATGTGTGTTTATTTGATGTTTTGTTTTGATTTCTTGTCTCTCCATTTATTATTTTCTCTTCATTTTCCATTTTTTATTGTTTATTATTGGTCTCTTTGAGTTACTATTTTGGCTTGTTCTTTTGTTTTGTTTTCCATGTACATCTTATTATTCCATATGGATCTTCATTATTTGTATCTTGATTTCATGTTATTTATTAAATTGTTCTTTCTTTGCTTTTATACATTCTTGTTCCTACTTAAACCTTGATTATTCATATAAAGATTTTAATTTAGGTTAAATTTAGGTTTTCCTTTCCTTTTTATTTATCTTTGTTTGCTTTTGTTTAAATGTAAATAGTTGTAACTCTAGTATTCATAGTTTTTATCATTATCCTTAGTTATAAATGTTCACATTTGAACCAACTCATCGCAATTGAAATGTAATAACATTATAGGTTATTTATACTTATCATGAATAATTTAATTTTGATATAGTAGTAACTTATCAATTTGTACACAAGTATTAATGTCAATGCATCTCTAAAAATTAGTTCTTAAGTGCACCAATAAAACTAAACACCAATGGTTTACACACTAGTTTTTATGCAAGATGTGTATCTCTTGACACTATGAGTCTAATAGAATAGTGGTCTATTTTTATTCTATTCTTCATTCCTCATTATATTTTTTCCCACTTTTGATGTATAATATCCTCTCATTTAGTCTTAATATTTACCTCTAAACCAAACACTCTAGGCTTACAACCCTTTCTTCTAGCCCTATATTTCTTGTTTTGTTGATTGTATAGAAAATTTAAAATTAGTTTTAAGAAAAAAAACTATATTTTTTATTACCCTCTCTTTAAATATACCTATGGTTCAAATTTCAAGACTTAATTCCCACTTTTGATCCACTTTCAAAGCATTAATCTTTTCAAATTAGGCTTCATTAAGCCTAAAAACAAAACAATCATAAAAATACCATATTGAGGTGTCCATACAAACTTGAAACCTTGAAAATAAATTAAGGAACCACAAAAATATATATAATAAAAGATTTGATCGAATTTGGATGGTTAGAATGCAATATGTTGCTAAAACCCTAGTTTAGGGTTTTTAAGGGCTTTAGACAACTTGAAAGCACAAATTATTCCATTGTGGGTGTTATAACAGGTTTAAAAGAACTAAATATAGTTTTTAAGATCTGTCTTGACCTTATAAATTTTCTCCAATTAATAATAATATTTGAATAATATATATTCCATGTTTTCCACCTCAAAACACATCTGACTATGCACAAGAAGACTTAACAAACATGTTTATTTTCTATAGGAGTAGGATAGCACTACACAACCTTATAATAAGATATAAATAATTTAAAAACATGTTAAAATGACCCAAATATATATTTTAGATAATATTTAATTGGATTTTATGAACCTTCAAATCCTGTTATAGATTGGACAATCTGTGCCTTAAGAATATACTACAAGAAAATAACAGAGTCTTTGATTTAGTTCCCAAGAGAAAAGAGTTTACTTCTCATATACATGAATATACATACTTATATAATGTTATAAAAACTATAGATTAATTTATAATAGTTTTTAGATTAATCCAATGATCTTTTCTTTCACAAGAGCTAGCATACATTCCAATTCATAATGAATATTCAGGAAAACAAAGGTCAATTTATGTATTTAATAGGAAAAAAATGATTTACTATTGTTTCATGAAAATATAATCTAAAAATAGGTTTAATAACCTTTAAAACATAATATACCAATCAAATACTTATTTTTGATGATCAATCTCTAGTGACATAGTCTGTTACTGAAACCATATATCTTATGCACAGGGTCTGTAGGTTATTCTTCAAGAGCAGGGGCCTTCCTTTTTATCCTTTTCTCAAATATTTTCACTTAAAAACATGTATATTTTACTAAAATTTTAAATACTTACATTTTTTATGAAATTAATTGAGTTTAACTACCTTGGAGGACTTTTGTCAATGGTTACATGACATCTTGGAAAGGTGACAAAGTATTGAAGTTATCTTTTAAAGCATGAACAACTTTTTGATAATTTTTCATGATGAAAGGTATATGTAAATAAATTTAAAACATATTTATAAAAATTTTCAATCCTAACACACACCCTTGCTAGTCCTAAACACACAAGAAAATTCAAAATTTTGAACATACTAGTTTTGGCAGGAAAACTAAAGTTTGAAAATTTAAACTAACTAGATGCACTTCTAGACTATAAAATTGAAACATAAGTATGTTTAGAGCCTTATAAATCAATAAAAATCATTATTAAACCTACATTAATTCAACAAATCAAAAAATTGACAAAATGTGTTCCCTAAGAGTGATGCTCCTGCATAATACTCCCAAGAAAATGAAAAAGAACTCATCGAATATTGTCCATGAGTGATTCTAGAGTACTCCCTCACTTTTTTATGTCATGACAAGTCACACACATGGCATATTATATGGGTTATTTTTAAATTTGACCAAATACTTGAAATACTACTTGTTTATAGTCCTCTTAGTCACATGTTTGTCTAATATACACTCCAGTTCCTCTGTCTTGGCCTTAGGAAATTGCCTTGCCCAATTTTGGCCTACTATAGCTACATCATATACTATTTTTCCTCCTTCATATCATTATTTATAAGGGTAAAATTCTAAAACATTAAAAATCATTTAAATTCCAACTCCACTAGGCAACTCTAACTCATATGCATTATTTGTAAACATCCTAATATTCTTGAAAGGACCTATATTATTCATATTTATCTTGTTGTATTCACCCATTGGGTACCATTCCTTCCTGAGATGAGCTAGGACTAAGTATCCAACCTAGAAATTGACTTCTCTTCTACTCAAATCTACCTGTTTCTTATACATGTCAACACTAGACTCCAAATACTTTCTCACCTATTCATGTACCTCTTTCATTGCCATTGCAAAATCCTCACCTTAATAACTTATCTTTTCCATATGAATTATGTATCTAACCTCAAATAAACCTCTAGGATACATGCCATAGATCACCTAAAATGGACTCATACCAATTCTCCTATTGGTAGAATCATTGTAAGCAAACTCTACTTGGGGCAACATAAGATCTGACTACTTGGGATGGTCCTTAGACAAACACCACATTAAGTTTCCTAATATTATATTCACCACCTCAATTTTCCCATACATTTTATGATGGTAAGTTAAATTTAAACTCAAATTTGTGCCTTGATTCTTCCAAAATGTCCTCCATAAGTGACTAAGAAACTTGGTGTCTCTATCATAAATAATGTTCATGGGTAGTCCATAAAGTCTCACTACCTCCTTGAAAAAAAATATAGCCACATGTGTTACATCATTAGTGGTTCTATATGGTATGAAATTTTCCATTTTAGATAATCCATCAACAACTAAAAAAATGGAATCAAAACCCCTTTGTGTCTTAGGTAATACCATCACAAAATCCATACTAATGGATTCCCAATTCCTATTTGGGACATGTAGGAGTTGATACAAACTTGCATTAGTAATATTACCCTTGGATATTCAAAAAATATTGCACCTCTCTACATACCTCCTTACTTCTATTTGCATTCTAGGCCAATAGTAGTGCCTATTAAACAACTCCAATGTCTTGTCAAACCCAAAATGGCATGCCATGCTTTCATTATGCTTCTCTTGGGTCATATTTCCTCTTATAGAGCTTTTGGGCACACATAATTGTACTCCTTTGAACAAAAATCCATCTTGAATTACATAATGCAACCATGGATCCTTGTTGAGTGTACTTGGGTTCTTGCATGAATGTTATGCATAATTGAAGTCTTCATCATATTCATGTAGATATTTGAGTGCCTCAATTATAACACTCTCTAACTAAATCTCATGCATCAATAAGGCTCTTATACTCAATTCATCTACAACCTTATTACTTTTTCCTTGTTTATGATTGATGGTGAAAGTGAAAATTTTCATGTACTACACCCATTTTGCATGTCTTTGGTTCAACTTAGGCTGATTAGATATGAACTAAAGTTCATGCTTATTTGTGTACACTATGAACTCCTTTGGCATAAGATAATGCCTTCATTTCATCAATGCTTGCACCATTGCATAAAACTCCAAATCATAGGATGAATACTTATTCTTGTCATCATTAAACTCACTAAAATAGGCTATAGGTCTACCCTCTTGTATTAGGACATCTCCAATGGATATACAACTTTCATCACACTCTATTTGGAATACCATGTTTAAATATGGTAATGATAGTATGGGTTGCTCCATGATTCTTTGCTTCAAGTATTGGAAAATTTTATCTTCCTTCTCATTCTACCCAATGTTTTTTTTGTCTCCCTTGATAGTGTAAATTATAGGAGAACATATTCCACTAAAATTTCTTTTAAACTTTCTATAGAAACTTGGTAAATCATGAAAAATCCTTACCTCTCATGTTGCCCTAGGTGTTATCCACTCCATAATTACCTTCACATTATTCTTTTCCATTTTTATTATGCCTTGTGATATGACAAATCTAAGGTACAATATCTCTCTTTTCATTAAATCACACTTCTTGATGTTGATCAATAACATCTCTTATTTTAGCCTTCTCATAACCAACTGCAAATGGTGAAGATGTTCCTCCTTGTTTTGGTTGTAGATTAGTATATCATCTAGTTAAACCACTAAAAACCTACCTATGAAATCCTTTATTACTTCATTCATTAGTCTTATAAAATTAATAGGTGCATTGGTCAAATTAAATGTCATGACCATCCATTCATACAAACCTTCATTTGTCTTGAAATCAATCTTCCACTCATTAGCTTGCCTAATTCTTATCTAGTAATATCCACTTTCGAGGTCAATTTTGGAAAATTAATTTTATCCCCTCAATAAATCCATCTAATACTCCATCTTGGGAAGTGAAAATATATACCTTATGGTGATCTTATTGATGGCCCTAGAATCATTGCACATCCTCCACTCACCTTACTTATTTAACACCAACACTATGGGTACTACACAAGGACTCAAGCTTTATTTTATAATCCATTTGTCAAGAAACTCCTTCACTTGTATTTTGATCTTAGAATTCTCTTTTTAGGTCATCTTGTATGCATAATTCTTTGGTAGACTTTATCTAGACACAAATTCTATATGGTGTGTTATGCTCCTCATACATGGCAATGTGTTGGGAAACTCATCAACAACTATATCTACATACTTCTCCAAAACTTATTAAATATCTAGGGGAAAATCATTGGTCTTAGTGTCTATCATAATATTCCTAGGCCTAATTACCAAATAAAATCCTATCTCTTCTTCATGGATGGCATTTAAAATCTCTTTACCATTTAATAACATCACATGTGAACCAACCTATTGATCACTCTTCTCATCCTTTAAGGGAAGCAAAGTGTACATATTCCATCTTCCATCATGAATAATTTGTTAATAATATTACCAAGGCCTTCTAAGAAGCACATGACACACATCCATGGCGATGACATAACAAATCACCTTATCTTTATAGCTTCCAATTTGACACTTTACCTAACTTTTTTCACTTACCAAGACTTTTTGTCCCTTATTCAACCATGAAACCTTGTATGAAGTGGGGTGAGACAATTTATTTAGTGCAATATTATTAACCATTTCTACAAGAACAAAATTATCTATACTTTTTGAATTAATGACCATCTTACAACACTTACATTGGAATTTTCATGATGTTTTGAAGAGATTTTTCCTTAATGGTGGCTCCTTATCCTTGGGTGGCTTGATTTTATACCTCATAATGATAAATTATTCTCCCACTTTAAGGTCTTCCATGTGTGATGGAGAGCAAACACTCTCTTCCTCACCTCCTTGTGGAATCTAATTTCTCCCTTCATCTTTTGGGATTCTTACTAGCTGGTCCTCTGGGCATTCCCACTTCTTATAGACATCAAACTTATTACACTTGGAATACTTTCTTGAAAATCCACTTGTTCCTCTACCCCTTGATGATTAACCACCTCTATTGAAAAGTCTCCTACATCTAAATCCACCTATTGAACTAATGGATTGCTCTTGTAAATTTATTGATTCACCTTGATGGTTTATTATGAGAAACTTCTACCCCCTTGTTATCCTCTACCTTTAATCAGCACCTTCCTCTATTTTGATGATTGTGTTTCCTATTAAACTTATCTTCATCTTTGCATGCAAATTGATAGTACTCTAGTATTCTTAGGATAAAAAGTGTTATTTCATCTTAGAGATTGTACTTTAGACCATTCAAGTACCTTGAAATATTTCATTTATCCTCCTAAACATGTCTAGACCTGATGGTCAACTTATATAACTCTTTTGTATATTCCTTGACAATCATCTCCTTTTTCTTCAAAATTTTTAATTGTCTAAACAAGCTTGTCTCATAATCTGCTGGCAAGAATTTGCCTTTGAGCTTTGCAACCATTCTATCCTAAGAATCTATCTTGTTCTTAACCTTATTTATTATCTCATATTGTGTAAATTCCCAACATAATGAAGCATGTCCCTTTAGTTTGGTTCTTTAAAACTTGACCTTCATATCATCAGGTACCTCCTCATACTCAAAATATTTATCTAACTCATTCACCCAATCCATGAGTTCATATCCATCAATATCACCTACATAGGTAGGTAATTCTGCCTTTGGTTTTTAACCTTTACCCATGATCACCTTCATGAGTCTATCTATACCATTTGCTTTAGGTCCTTAAATTGTTTCTTCTCCCTCTACTTCCTCTTGGTCTTGTGGCTCATCTTCCCTTTCACTCAACTCTACTATAAGGACTCATCCTCTTTGGTTTCATTCTATAAAAATTAGCCTTGCATCCAAGATAACTATAAGGCCTCCTAGATTTTTTAACAAAACATCTTGGTTCCTTGAAACACCTCCTTTATTTATCCTATGTGGCATTTTAAACCTTGTTTAAGCAATGTATCAAATAAGTACATGTTGTTCTCTTCTCCAAAGAATATTCTCTCTCCCACTTATTATAAGGTATATATTATTGTCTCCAATACCAAAATGATGTAGAGGATCCTTTCCTTTAGTCTTACACTTGACCTCTAGACCAAACACTCTAGGCTTATAACCCTATATTCTAGCCTTGGTTTGCTTGTTTTGTTGATTGTAAGGAAAAAATATAATGATTTTTTAAAAACCAATTATATTTTTGAGTACCCTATATTGAAATCTACCCATGGTACAAATTTCAAGACTTAATCCCCCATTTTGATCCACTTTCAAAGAATTAGTATTTTCAAATTAGGCCTCCTAAAGCCTAAAAACAAGACAGTCATCAAAAGATCATATCAGAGTATCCGTACAGACTTGAAACCTTGAAAATCAGTTAGGGCACCTCACAAATACCTAGACTAAATTTTTTTATTAAATTTTAATGGTTAGAATGCATTATATTTCTAAATATCTATTTTAAGGTTTCTAGGGACTTGAGACAACCTAAGAGCACAAAAAATTCCATTGTAGGCACTATAATGGGTTTCAAAAAACCAAATTTAGTTGTAATATCTATCATGACCTTATCTATAGACACTATAAAACTACACACTATGGTTATATATGTTTCACTAACCCATAGACCACCTTGGGACCCCATAGGGACCACTTCCTAACCATTACCCCATAAAGTTAAGTCAAACTAAATAACTAACTAACTCTAACCATTCTACCTTTGTCTTATCAATTACCAATGGTCAACCCCTAACTACCACCAGTTAGACTTGACCACCGATGGTCAACCTTTAACTATAGAACCATCAAAAGCTTATTGTGTTAGAAATTTGTATGCAGGTATTATTCATTTTATAAATACAAGAAATATTTCATCAAACTAACAACTATGATAGAGATCAAAATTGTTGAAATTCACAACCCAAGGTACCATCACTCTACCAATATTACTCAAGGATCCACAAAAAAAATTTAGCCACCCTCAACATTCTTCAAACCAACAAAATCTAAGTATTTGTCTCTTATCAAGATTTAATATTTAGCTTCTTTGTCATGTCTTTCTACAACCTTACCCAACCAAAACTTCTTAACCCAAGCCAAATCTCATAATAACCATCAATGGTCACCTAACCATCAATGATTTCCCCCTAAGCACCAATGGTCACCCAACCATCAATGATTTTCCCCTAAGCACCAATGGTCACCCAACCATCGACAGTCACCTAACCACCGATGGTCACTATGTGTCAATTCTAATAACAAGCTAATTCCACCTAGCATAACCTAACCAAGCCCCACTTTTTGACATTTTGCATGGTCATAGAGGATCACCCTATTTTTTAGCCATGTCTTATTTATTTAGAATTAATATCCAATCATTTATTTCTATAATTAGGTAAATTTGTCTCTTTTAATCACTTCTTGTATTTTATTTTAGTATCTTATGTTATTAATGAAAGTAATTTATCTTTCATTTTTAGAACTTAATTGTTTAAAAGTGTGGATTAAAAGTCACCAAGGAAGCTTGTGCTTCTTAGATCTAGATTTCTAGGAAATCCAACCTACTATCTAGCTAATCAACTATTCCTTTAGTGTTTTCTTATTTTTAGATCATTCCTCCCCAAATAAAGAGGAATATCTAAAATTGTTTGGATCATGGAGCATAAACCAAATCTAGGTTCTACTAACCTCACCCTTCTTTCAAGTTTTATATCTTTATTCATAGAAATAAAGAAAAATATACATGAAATATTTTGGTACACCTGGTGGGACCCTTGAGTATTTTCTTAGGTAGATAGTTGCATCTAGATGTTTCATCTTCTTATTTTTTACTCATACAATGAAATCAAAATTTCATTTTGGGCATAAAATTGACTGCATACATTATTTGTTTGCTTATTTTTAGCTCACATAGCTTAGTTAATCTAGTGAATTAATCATAGCTTCACTCTTATCACACACACAAGACCAAACCACTCACACCTAATCAAGCATAAAAATATTAAGATAAGGCTTGAATAGGATTCCATCACCTAGTGGTCACCTTTCCCAGCTATCCTACTTGGATTTCACCACTGGGGGCAGAACTAACTTAGTATGCTAGTTGAGTATAATCTCTATCAACTCGATATATTTTGGTTAAGTACCTAATACCCTTATCATTATAGTGTGTGATGTGGGGTGTAAGCCCCAATATTGAGTCACATACAAAGTTATAGTATAGATCTTAAGAGCATTTAACAACCTAAAACCATCCTTAGATATAATTTTCTAGTACCATCTCTACAAGACCAAGTTGGTCTCAATAACTTGTTCAAAATTAAGGCATAAGCCACAAGAGAGACTAAAATGAACCTTAGGATTTAATGTGCTTTAGTGTGTGTTTCATTCCCTTGACTTTTTTTCTCTTCTCTTTGTTTGAGTCTTGAGATTACTTGTGCCTTCCTCTTTCCCTTATCTACATGGTTTTAACTAGGCAACAACTAAGAAACCAAACAAATCAGGATCCGCCCCCTACTCATCCATCTTCATCTTCTCTTTCATCCATGGAGTACATCTCAAATACATAGAGTTATCCTGATACTTCTAAAAATCCTAGTATCCCTCAGATGGTTGCCCAAGGTGGTATGGATTATTCCACTTTTCTTGATAACAACCCTATAGCCCTCTAACATTACCTTAACACCATATCCCACTATACCATTACTTTAGTTCCACCTACTGACCTGATATATGGCATGACATCCCACCTTATGGGCAACACTTTTTTTGCCACCATTCTCACCCAACCTTTAGTTACCTAGGCATCATCTTTTATTTATAATCCCACCAACACCATCATCCAAAACTAACCCACCCAGTACCCAAACACCTTCTAACCCAACCAATAACCTTTCTAGTATAGGAGTAACCTAACCTTTGGGAACTAATACTCCATTTACCATGAGATTACCCTCTAATAGTGTCAAAACTCTTCCTCTTATTTCCAACCCACCTAACTCCACTCCATTCTAGTATCTTAAAGGTCCCCATACCTTCTACCCTTCCACCCATCAATACTAAAGTTATCACCTATCCTCTACCTACCTACCAACCCAACCATACCTCTTACCTAACCTATGTTAATCCCTCAATATGTGCCCATTACACCAAACTTGAGATACATCCCCAACCTAGAAGGGTATATACCTCTACCTCACACCTAACCACCAATCTCTAGATATTCATATGTGGCACCATCCCAACCATCCATTTTCACATACCAATATTTGATAACCTCCAAACCATCCACAAGTTATCCTCACATTGCACTTACACAATCCTAACATAATTGGCCCTATAACTAAAAGGGTGTATAACTATAAATGGATCTTGTCAAAATGTTAATGGATAAAATGACTAATTTGGAGTCATATATTTATGGTGACCATAACCTTTTATCATATGACCAAATTTTTAATGAACCAATTCATGCATCCCCATTTGACCTTATCCTCCCCAATGGGAATTTTTAAAATTTTCGAAATTTCAAAGCAAAGAAGACCATCAAAAACATTTGAGAGCATTTAGGCATTCTTATTACTTGATTACCTATGATTATGCTCTCCTTCTCTATACCTTTCTCGTGTCTCTATCAAGTCTTGTACTAGATTGGTACAATGCTATTACAAATTACTCCCTCTTTTGTTTTGCTCAATTGGCTCAAACTTTCTTAGACCACTTTTACCTAAAATTATCTAAGAAAATTTCCATCACTGATCTTTACTCCATTTGACAATTTGATGATAAGGCCATATCTAACTTCATATCCCATTGGAGAAGCATGATAAATCAACTCTCTTTCTCTTTACCCTAAATCAAGGTGATTAAACTCTTTGTTCAAGCTTATACCAAACACATTTACTCCACTTTTTGGGTTTAGACTTTCAAGACATTTGATGAGGCTTTTATCATGTCATAAAAGTTAGAGAACATATCCATTGATGAGGGGAAGTTAAAATTGAGAAACAATAATTACACCTTCAAATTAAATGAGGCTTCCTCCTCCAAGATTGACAATCAAACCAACACTAACACCAAAAACAAGGGAACCATGAATGCAGTTGTCCTTAAAACCACCCCTCCTCCCATTGTTAACTATCCCAACTCTTCCATATCCTCCAATCAAAACACTAGAAACCCAAACTAAAACAACCAAAAGCAATTCACTCTACTTGTGAAGTCATATATTTTGGTCTTGGAGAATATATTGAAAGCAAATATCATACAACTTCCTCTGATACAACCTCTACAACAATTCAATTCCTCTCTTCCTCTACCTAGTTGTTATAAGGATAATGAATTATGTGCCTTCCACCATGTCATTGGACATGATGTTAGTAGGTGTAATAGTTTCAAAAATGTTGTTCAAATTCTGATTGACAAGGGGGAACTTATGTTGGACAACCCCAATATACCCCCAAATCAATCACTTGACACCTTTAAACAATAATGAAAATAATAGAGCAAAATCCTCTCGTAACCATGAGGTCCATACCATTAATGTGGTTCTTAATGAACTAATTATTGAGGACACCATTGATGAAACCACTTTTCCTTCCTCTCCACTTATTGAGGTAGTGGAGTCACTTTATATTATTTTAGAAAATGAGACCAAATAAACAACAACTCCCTTTTCTCCACTTATTAAGGTAGTCAAGTTATCCACCTCTCTTCTGGAAGACATACCAAAAGAAGTAGCCATTACCATTTTATCATTCTCTTCTATCATATAGCAATCCACTCTTCCCTTAAACAAAATTCCTAATGAAGAGATCACTCTACCTACCTCTCTAATAGAAGACTCATCTTCTCAAACCTTGGAACCTTTTATTGAGGAAAAGGATGGGTAACTCTCCTTTATCTCCACCCATGGGTTTGTCTTTTGAGACCAATATCAAAGGTATCGAACCCATCTACAATCCCTTATCTAGGCTATTTTGAAACTTGGAGTACTTATCCCAACCCAATATGGATTGTGTCATGTTTTAACATTGTCTTGGGCTTCCTAGCCTAACCAAGAAAGTGTCCAAAACCATGCCATTATCAACCCAACCTTCTTATTCCACTATTAAACCCACCATCACTATAATTAAACCTTCATGAACCTCTAACCCTCAAGCTATAGTTTAACCAACCAAACCAAATCCACCTAAGATAGCCCAAGTAGCTTCCCCCATCACAATCAAACCCATCAAACACCTCAACATGCTCCCTACTCATAGCCTTAATCACCCTCCACTAAAGGTGGATTTAACACTACCTAACCCACCAAAATTCAAGCCAACCAAGAAGGAGGAACTACCTAGGATCTGGAAAGCTAGACCCTTGCCACCTATTTCTACCTTTCCTTCCACTTTGGCACCATAACCTTATTTCATCCTAGGACCTCATCCTTTGGTTGAGAAAACATGTCTAACAAAGACATCCCAAACCTAACCTCCTCTTCTAGCTATTCCCCTACCTATCCTCTTCATGACTTCCACCTCCAAATCCTCAGATACCAAGCATCCTACTTTTAAACCTTCTATTTTTATATCACCCACTACCAAACCTAATAATTCTTAAAATTTGGCCTCTAAAATACCAAATACAAATAATACTCCAACACCTAGATATCCTACTATTAAGCCTACTCTTAAGGGGGCTCCCACTCCAACAATCAAAACCAAAACTCCAACATCCTTTTCACCTTTACCCAAGTATTACTCAGCCATCCTACAAATTTTATTGCAAACATATTGCTTAACCTTCCCACCTATCAAACCACTTGACCCACATAGTCCTAAACCATCCTGGTATAATGACAAATTAGTATCTTCATACCATATAACTCTTGGGAATGATACAAAGAAATGTAAATATCTCCAAGTATTAATCCATTAGTTGTATAATGAGGATAACTTATTATTAGATGAGCCTCCTCTGACCCCACCATAGATCTAATAAAAAATATCTATCAACTAACACTTACCTACTCCCACACTCTCATCTAAGAGTGAGGAGGAATAAAATCAGTCCTCTAGAATAACTCCTCCTCAAATCCATACCATCCATGTGGTCACATGATCAAAGACTCAACAAAAGGATAAGGTAAAGGAAAAGGTATCCATTCCATGGAAATATCCCTCTTCCACCACCCAATCACCCAACCAATACCAACCGCCTTTACCTTCAACCAAACCCAAGATATCCATCTTGGGTCCCTCTCAATCCAACACTTCTAAATCAATCCAATGAGTAGTTCTAAAATAGCTTCACTAAAAAATAATGAAGATGAGTTTGTATGAACTTATAAATACCTCAACCCATCATCACCAAGAGATGATAGAAGTTTTGCAATCCATAGAGGTTCAAATAGAACCCCAATAACCTCTAGTAGCCTTTGTTATAGCTCTTCATCTTTCTAGCCTTGTTACCTTCAAGGATTCAAAAATACCCTCCATCCATCTAAATGATACAGATCCTCCTCTCTTCATTACCACATATATAAACCAAACCCACATCAAGAGGGTTATGATTGATGGGGGAGATATCATCAACATTATATCCTCTTATGCATATAACCAAATCAAATTACCCAAGAAAATTATGCCAAAAACCTTAGTGGTGTTCTTATCATTCAATGATACCATGGCCACAACTTTAGGAACTATTGTCCTTCACATTTGTCTAGGCCCCCACACACTTCTTGAGCTATTATACATAGTATAAGTTGAGTTATAATATAATGTTTTAATAAGATGACCTTGGATTCAATTTATAGGTTTTGTGCCATCTACCCTATATAGATGCATCAAAATTGGACATGAAGGTAATTTTATTACCATACAAACTAAACCGAGTCCTTTTACATCATGCAATATGATGTACTGACCTAATGATGTTCTCCTTCCTACATATATTAATCCCTCCTCAATAAAATATGAGACCCCATCTTCTTCTACCAATGAATCACCCACTAGTTCATTTTTCCCTTCTACCCAAATCCCCACAATGGGCCCTTTGGAATCAACCTTATAAAATATTTCATTAGGGGAGTATTGCCTTTTGACACTAGATGTTTTTCCTACTCCCAAGAGTATGGGAATCTTGAAAAACAACCTAGTTATGACCCTAATGTTAGATCCATTATTCTTTTAATGCCCTCAACTTATCAAACCAATTTCATCTATGGGGGACTTGATAACCCCCTTGACACTTATACCACATCTTTTTCACCCTGACCATTCACCTCCATTTTATCCTTTCTAGATAAACCAGAGTTTGCCAAGACATATCTTCATAGGTGTGCCTAAAAGGGTTCTAGTCTAGGTTGGTATGAACATGGGCTACATGAGTTGATTCTAGTCAAGACCCAAAAACCTCATGAAAATCATGGTCTTGGTTTCACACCACCTAATAAGCAAACTAACCCACCTCCTATTACCATCATTGATGAGGGAATCCCATCCTTATCATCCAATCCACCATCAATATCTAAGGATCCCAACATCATCCCCCTAATGCTTTTTTTTCCATCAACATGATCAACCCTAGACCCATAACTTATCAAAAATATGGGGCAACCATGACTATTCCTCTAACTCATCCTAAGATGGTAGTAGATGACTCTCCTACCATTAATATCATTTAGTATTAGGATGATGATTCCATTCTTACCCACTTAGGTGTAGAGGATTTCTGTATCCACAAATCTCTCCCCGCTAAATCTTTAACCATGTTGAATGAATCCACCATAGAGATCAACTTGGGTACTCTAGATAACCCATGCATTATCAAAATTGTCCAATCATTAAATTTTGAGGAACTTTTGGACTTCCCCTCCTTTATACAAGACTATATCATAGATTTTTCTTGGTATTATAGTGACATGCCAGGAAATGACCCTTCCATCATTACCCATAAATATAGTCATCGACCATGATGCCAAGCTAGTTAGGAAAAAAATTCAATGAATGCACATTCACATAGCCCTTCTCATCAAAGAAGAACTTCAATCTCTCCTATCCATAAATTTCATCCAATTCATTTATTATCCCCAATGGGTCTCAAACATTTTACCTAATGCCAAATACATAGGGATACTTCACATTTTTGTAGACTTACATGACCTTAACCTTGATTGCCCAAAGGATGAATTTCTTTTTCCAAGCATTAACCAGCTTGTTGATCTTATAGGTGGCCATGAGATGTTACTGCTTATGGATAGGTTCTCAAGTTACAATAATTTCTTAATTTCCATTTAAGATAAACACAAAACTACCTTTATCACCCCATGGGGAACCTTCTACTATAGGGTCATTCCTTTTGGTCTAAAGAACATTGGTGCAACCTACCAATGTGTTATGACCTACATTTTCAATGAACTTATTCACAAAATCATAGAAGAATATGTTCATGACCTTCTTAGAAAATCTAAATGTTGTAAAGATCAGTTGGCCATTCTTAAGATTATCTTTGAATGGCTCATCCATTACCATGTCTTCCTTAATCCCAAAAAGTGAATTTTTGGGGTCTTATTAGGAAAGGTCCTTGGCTTTATCATCTCCCTTTAGGGAATTGAAATTAATCCCACCAAAATCAAAAAAATCCTCAACATGCTTCCTCCCACCCACCTCAATAAACTCCATATCTTGAAAAAGAAGCTCCAATCCATTCATCACTTTATCTTTGAACCCTCTAATTGATTCCAAGTTTTTCACCACCTTTTTGAATAAAGACATCTTTTAAGTGGAATAAAAACTAATTAAATTCCTTTGATTCACTTAAAGATTACCTTTTATCTCCACCCATCCTCATTCCTCCCAAGGAAGATCAACCTTTTTACCTTTATAATTATGCCACTAACCACTCCTCAGGGCAATGTTGGCTCATAAAGATGAGTAGCATAAAGAATAAGCCATATACTACATAAGCCCTATGATTATAGAGTAAAAAATTTGATACACCTATACCAAAAATATCTACCTCACCTTGGTCTTTATGGCCAACAAAATTCACCATTACCTCCTCAACCATAAGACATTTATCATCACTAACACCAACCCTTTCAAGTATATGCACTCTAAGTTATTCCAAAATCAATATATGGAAAAGTGGCTCATACTTTTACCTAAGTTTGACCTTAAGTTACTACAATAAAATTCAATTAAAGGGAAAGTCATTACCAGTTGAATACACCTTAAATTGGTCAAAAAAACACACATATTATGTCTTTTCACAATCCTTTCATAGGAGACTCTGACTGGAGAATATAATTTTTTTTTAGCATTTAGCCAAGTATTTTTATTTGACTTGTCCTGGTCTTACTACATTCCCTAGACATCTTTTTTCTTATTCCCAAACATTCATAGCATTCTAGACATAACCCTTTAAGACCAAGGAACATATTTTAGGTCTAAACCCATCCCCCCAGGTCCCACATCCCCTAAAAAATAGTGCCCAAATAGGAATACATCACTAAAAACCTATGGTGTCTAATTTTTGGTGCTATTTTCTAAGCCCAATTTTGGCCCCAAAAGTTAGCTTCTTCCATAGGATGAGTCTTGCCCCTTTTCTTTGCTTCATGTCTAAGTTTCCCAATTTTGCTCAAATGAAATAAAATTTCCCAAATTTGAAATAATGAGTCTCTTATATAAAGTACTACACAAGGAATTTTATATTTGGTAGTTACGATTTTGGCACATTAGAGATAATAAAATCAATAAATAGTATAACTCAGCTTCTCTGCATCACACATAGATTTTCATGCTTGATCAAGGCCCTAGGTGAAATTCATTCTTACATCAATCATGTGCATTGATTATACACATTACCTAAGGGAGAACTACATCAGATCTAAGACCCTTGGCATGAGGGTTAGTGTAGGTAATTGTAGACACCTATATCGTGTCAACCCCCCTTGGTCCCCTTATAAATGTTAACACTCCTAACCCACACCTTTTTAATTTAAAAATTACTTATTTTAAATTAATTACCTCACCTTACGACACCTCACTTGGACACCTCACCTAGACACCTCAATTAGACACCACACCCTAAGACCATTTCTTACCCTATGAGTCACTAGGTCCTTCAAATCCTAACTACCCATGACCTATTATCACCCCCTCTTAACTCCCTAACTAACTTCCATGCCTCATAAGCCATTGTTTTGACCATTCTCCAATGGAAAAGGCACTTGGTGGGTGGAGAAATGGGTAGAGGGATAAAAATATCCCTTTTACCTATTCTCTCTCTATCGACGTTGGTCAACCCTCAGCCGATGTCAGTCAACTATGGCTGATGCTAGCAAAATCACCAACATCAGTTACATAAGCTAAGCTCTATCATTTAGCTGCCCCCCCAACCTTCTCACACATTGATGTGCACACTTTAAGACCTAAAGCATCAGAACTCACCTATCATCCTCCTAGCTACTGAAGCTCTGCACAAGTCATTCCAGAGACTGGATTAAAACATTGTATGAGGACCTCAACATCAGCCACAATAGGAATAAGCATTCTAAAACCTCTGGTTCTTTACCTAACTGAGCTAAGTATTCTTCTCTCCATTTCAAAGTTTTAGAATATACAATTAATTGGTTTCCATTTGATATTTCTAAATACTTTTAAGAGACCCGATTTCTCCCAGGGAGGGGCTGAAAGGCCTTCCCTTTATTCTCACCCTCCTTTCAAACATATCCTCTACCTTTGCCCTTCCTCAAACCTTATTCACTTTCTCACAACTTTTCACAAACCCCTTAATTACCATAAACTCTTCTATCCATCACAAAAATATTCCAAAACCTATCCAAAGCCCACTGCCCCTTTCGACATCAGCAACCCAATCGACGTCGGCAGCATTCCTATCGACCTTGGTAGAGAAATTGATGTCCATGACTGTGTAAACCAAAAAACCTATCTAAATAGCCTATAGACTAGACAAAACCTTTGGATAGCTTTCTGTAACATTATGAGACTCATAGACTATAGGGAACAGGTACACAACATTCTACCTTTCCATTTCTTTAAGTCTTTTATCATTTCTTTTTATACAACACTCTTTCCTTTAAATAGTGGACTGTCATCCCTAACAAAGCTTTACACTTCTGGGACCAAGCACATAGCTTGGCAGTCCACCATATCCTCCTCTAACATTTTCCTTGTTTGAGTTTCTTTCTTACTACAGGTGTTCCCTCCACAGCCAAAGAGGAGCTCCCACAATGCTTGGATACGGTATGCACTAAGTTTAGGTAATGTTAAACCCCCAACCTCTTACCTTAGTTTCTTCCATCTTTTAAATCAATTAGCAAAAAATATAGAGAAACATTCTGGCATGCCTAGTGGGACCCTTGGAGTTTCCCTTGGGTTCATTCTTCTTCTTTTAAAAAATTAAACTTTCATATAGATGCATTAGAAAAGTATTCTCTTCTTCCATCCCCTCTTCTATCTTTTTGTTTCAAAAATAAATCATTAGCAAAAGTTTAAAAAATTCTCTTTTTCTTCTTGGTACTTCTTGCATGCATCATAGAGTAGTGAAAACCTCATATTCTTTACCTCTTCTCCATTTGCTTGCATTTGAATGACATATTTGGATTTGGGTTAAAAACTACTGCATTTCATTCTTGCTTGGATGCATACTCAGCCCACTTAGTAATTAAAGCATTATGAATGAATCGTAGTGGACAAATGTTACACAACCAAACCACAATCACTTCAAATTAAACACATCAACTTACTTGAGAGAAGGCCTGTCTAAGATTTCATCACCTAGCGGATACCTTACCCCACCTGGTGATCTTACTTGGATTTCACCACCAAGAGGAGGACCCACTTTGTTCTCTGGCAGAGTATAAACTATAGGAAAGGTATATTTTGACTAAGTGGCCTAGCTCAGCTCTGGGTTGGTGAAGTGAAGGGAGCAAGCCCCAACACTAGGCCACATACTGACCCTAACATATATATCTTTGAGCACCATAACACAACTTGAAACCAGCCATAGACTTCCTTTCTAGGACCTATTCTACAAGCCCAACTCCCAACACATTCTCTTAAGGCATAAGCCACCACGACTTTAAAACTCATTCCTAGGAATCTAATGTTTTAGATGTTGCTTGCCTAATCATCTATTCTACTAGTTTTATCTGAGTGTTTGAGTTGGTAAGGTCATACCATTCTAAAGTCCAAAACAACTCAGAATATTTTCTTCTTCCAAAAACTATCAATCTTCTATGTTTTTGGAATTACACAAAAACTGACATCAGTCTTCCCACTGACATCGACAACCAAAAATTCACCGACATCAGTTAACTGACTGATGTCGGCAACATTTTATAACTGATATCAATTAAACACCCGACATTGGTCACTACCAAAAATAAATAAATAAATAATCTAGACAACAAGCTTAAAACCCAACTTTCTTGTTGTTTAACACAAATTCTAGTTTTTTGAAACTAAAACACATAGTTTTTAAAACCTAAACCCCTTTCGCCTTGGATGGTCTTGACATGCAATCAAGCCAAATCTCTTGTTGACCATGCGAGTCAATAGCCACTCCCACCTTTGCCCTTTGTGCTAAGTCATCTAATGGAGTATACTTTAGATGCTGAGCATACTCCTATCTAACCTACCCCTGATCAACCTCCTATTGTTCTTGAAGGGGATCAAGATTTTGAGAGATTCCTTGACCACAATGTCAAGGCTCTCCAACATTATCTCACTAGAATCCAAACACAAGATCCTTTGAGTAACCCTATTTATGGGATGCCAACTTCTTTTATTAAAGCGGCAATGATATCAATAGCATCCACTACCCAACCTATGGTCACTCAAGCCACTACCTTGACCATAACCCAACCATGGCCAATGTTCAAGATTTAGCCTCCCCTTCTATCCTTTCTTTCCCTACTTCCATCGAGGTTTTCGTACCCCCTCAATCACAAACAATTCAAACAAGTTCGACACCTTTATAGAACTTGATTATCTCTATCCCATCCACTCTTGCACCTATAAATAGGAGAGTGACCACGTATCCTTTAACTAGTCTCACTTCCATTCAACCACCCTTGGCAGCATCTAGTCAAGTTGTGCCCTCTAACTTTGTGACAGAAGCCCCCTCAGCCTCGACATCGGCCCCTATGACAAACCATCAGTATGTTCAACCTATGCAAATGCAATGAAGTATGTCATACGCCCCTTCCAATGCCTTCTAGGTACCCTATAACTTAAGGGGTGCCCCTCATGCCAATCTATCTACCGATCTAATTAAGATGCTGATGGATAAGATGTCCAACCTTGAGACATCTGTTTTAGGTTTGAGGAGTGTTCTTTCATACGAACAAATCTACAATGAACCTATCCACCTTTCAGTTCCAATTCGACTATACCATAGCCAGTGGGAAATCCCAAACTTTACTCACTTTCAGAGTAAAGAGGACCCACAACAACATTTATGAGCATTTAGAGATGCTTGCTACCTCATAGCACATGATGATGCATTATTACTTCACACATTCCCTATGTCACTTTCTGGCACTGCCCTTGACTAGTATAGCTCCATTACTAGTCATTATCTCTTCACCTTCACTCAACTCGCTTAGCTAATCTTCAACCATTTCTCAATAAATATTACCAAGAAAGTCTCCATCATAGACCTTTATTCCATTAGACAATTTCATGATGATTCAATAACAGACTCCGTCACCCGTTGTAGAGGTTTGATTAACCAACTCTCCTTCTCACTACCTCAACCTGAGCTCATTGAGCTCTTTTCAAGAGCATGTGCCAAGTACATTTCATCCACTTTGCGGGTTCAAACTTTTTGCACATTCGATGAAGCTTTCACTATGGGCTCGAAAGCTTGAACTCCACATAGTTGAAGAAGATAGGTTCAAATTGCATACCAAAAATACCAACCCAAATTCCAATGACCCTTCTTCCAAACCTTATTATTCTCACCCCAAATCCAAGGGATCAGTGAATGTTGTGGTCCTTAGGTCACCATCTTCTACAACCAACCAATTGAATCCTTCCACATCACAAAACATCACAAGACAATTCCAACAACAATATGAACAACGATGATACACTCCAATAAGAGAATCATATGCTTCCGTATTGGATAAATTAGTGAATCATGGAGTCCTCAACCTCCCTCAAATTTGACCCCTCATGAGCCATCCCTGCATGGTATAGGGAAAACAACTTTTGTAACTATCATCGTGTCAAGGTTCATGACACGGATAATTGTAAAACCTTAAAAAAATTGTTCAAGACATGTTAGACAAAGGGGACCTTATTTTGGATAACCCTAATGTGCTAGCCAACCAGAACATGGATGTCTTTATGAAACCATTTCCTAACCATCCCCTAAGTTAGAATAATGTTTATACCATGGTCGATGACCCTCAAGAATGCAACATATGCACGGTTAACATGGCCTTTCCTTTCATTCCTAATCAACCTCTCCCACAATTTGAAGAGGTTAGTCAACCCATTTCTCCACCACGGGTAGAAGAGCCTATATTACCCATACCAACCCCACACAATGAAGTGTTCCCTTTACCTTGTCGTCTTCCTCACATGGATGAACCCATTTCACCTATATCACCCCCACGACATCAAGCACCTCATTTATCCATTCTTCTACCTTGTGAGGATCCTATATTACCTATTCCTCTTGCCCCCACCTTCCCTCTTCTTCTACCATTAGGAGAAGGTACCATTCATACCCCACACCCTCATGTAGAAGGGGCCATCATCCCTCTGCTTCACCCTTTAGAGGAGCCTTCCTCTCCTATTTTTCCTCCACCAATGGAGAATAGTCCTCCATCCACCCCTCTTTCACATGTAGGAGAGTCTACTTTGACCTCTCCCATTAACGATACCAATGCTAGTGGCCCCGCCATCATCCTTTGTATCACCAATGGAGGATCATACTTTCCACACTCCTAAACCATATGTGGAAGGCATGAGCATCCCTACGCTTTATCTGCTTAAAGAGCTAAATTCTCCAATCCCTTCTCTGCTAAGAGAGGAACTCACCACCTCACCCACTTCTCCTGAGGAAGATTCAGTGATGGCTCTCTCTCACCTTTGGCCCATGATTGTCATCCAACACATATCCACTCTTGCAATCACCCAAATCCTCTGAAGGACTGATTGTAAAGCCTCACGTGATGTCATCTAAACTCTTCTCTCGATTGGCAAAAATCTTAGGATTCCTCCATTCTAAGAACCTAGAACATGAGGCACTATGTGAGTGACTTAAGGCTCCTTATCTTACACATCCTACTTCACCTTATACTGTTGACCCTTCCATGATGATTTACCCCAAAGTCTCTGACAAGGATTGGGCTTACACTTCTAAATCATTAGAATCTCAGCCTTCCACGTTTGAACCCAAACCATCGCAGGCATCCACCATGCCAAAACTAATTAAATATCTTAGTGTTCACCCTGTATCAAACCTCACTCACCCACAAGTGAAGGTAGATTTTAACCTTGCCCCGCATAGTAATGGTCCTCGCACCATACTAAAGAAGGCTACCAAACCACGTCAGTGTACTCCTCCCCCACCTTCACCATTGCCCTCTATCTTGGGTCCACATCCTTCCACTTTAATAGGAGTGCTCCTTATTCCAACACCTCACAAAGACAAACCACCTCCATTACTCCCTCTACCCATCAAAAACAAATTTACTCCAAGATATTTGACACATCTCATCAAGAAAGTGCCATCTACGCATGTGGCCACACCACCAACCAAAAAGGTGGTATGAAAAACTTCCCTTACAACTACTAAATAGAAGTTATCAACACCTACTACAATAACGAACACATACCCACTAGTGGGTTCCTATGCTTCACTATTATGCCAATTGTTGTAGTCTTCTAGCAATATTCTCTTGCCCATTAAGCTATACCGACCTCTCAGGTCAAAACCATCTTGGTTCGATGACACCAAAATTTGCTTGTATCATTGCACACCTAGGCATGATACTGAGAGTTGCTATGCCCTTAAGGTTGTCATTCACCAACACCTATAAAAGGACACCCTCCTCATTAAGGATTCTCTTAACCACCTTTGTGACAAACTACTGACACCATCCAATGTCACCCAAACCTCCTCACTTGAATTGGGATCCCAATGTGAGATTATGGTCCCTCTACCACCTTCTCCCCCTTTATTTGAAATCTACACTATCAATGTGGACACCAAGTCCCAAACCCTAAAGGATAAAGGAAAAGAGCAAGTTTCTACCCCTTAGACATATCCATTCGCTAAGCCTTCTCCACCACCAAAACCCAAGATTTCTATCTTGGGCACATCTCAACAAACATCTTCAGGGGTAATTCGTGACTCCATGGTGAAACAACTTCACCAAACTCTTGTGAAGATGTCTTTATATGACCTAATACAAAGCTCTCCACAACATCACCAAGCCTTGATCTAAGGTTTACAGGTAGTGGAGGTCCAACCTGAAGAGCCCCAACCACTGGCTACTTTAGTTAAATCTTTACCCACCGTTACCTCCATCACCTTCAATGATTCTGAGATTCCAAATTACAACATAGAAGATTGGGATCTCACCCTCTAAAACTAAGCCTGTCATGCAAAAGCTTCACAGGATGCACCCTTACATCACACTCCTTGTCAAAGAGGAGCTTCAATGTCTTCTCTCCATCTCATTTATCCAACCCATTGATTATTTGCAATGGGTGTCAAACATTGTTCCTGTCACAAAAATAATAGGGGGAATTCAAATTTGTACTAACTATCGTGACCTTAACCTAGCTTGACCAAAGGATGACTTTCCTTTTTCAAGCATTGACCAACTTGTCGATCTCCTTTCATGACATACTCTCTAACGATGACTTTCATCAAGATCGATTAACACAACGTGAGTTACTTGATGAACATCATCTTGCCACTCTTAATCATCTTCATATTTACCAAGATCGCATCAAGCATGTCTATAAAAGAAATCTAAAAGAGCAAGATTTTAACATTAGAGATCTCATCCTTAAAGAAAACCAACACATGACCAATATAGAAAGAAGAAAATGAGGCAAGTTTGCTCTTAATTGGCTCAAACCTTATATAATAACGCACAAGTATGGATCAGGCACTTATCATCTGTCTTCTCTCGAAGGCCGGCTAGAACTTGAGCCCCTTAATGCCTTGCATTTGTGACCATTCTACTATTAATCAAGTAATCATTCACTTGATGTTTAACTTGAGCTCATCCCTTGAACAACCCTCATCATCCTCATTCTTATTCCTTTCAACCCTTTTTGCGTTAATGCTTTGTCCTAATACAAGGGAAACCCCTAAACCTCTATAGTCTAGTCCATGACTAAAAGTTTAGTCAATAAAAAAACATAAAACTGGGATGCCTAACAAAATATTAAAAGGTCATAAACTATAAATGTAGATTACTCCCTCGAAGGACAGCTGCATTATTGCTATAATTAATAGACTACTCCCTTGAAGGACAGCTATTCAAAGACATCAAAACATACAAAGCAAAATATAGACCACTCTCAGAGACTTCCCACATTGATCAGTCTTTCAAAAAAAAATTGACTGACAAAATATTAAGTCATTGCCTTGCCTATAGTCATTCTCAGGGTCACCTATAAAAAGGGAAAAGTTATCCTTGCTAAAAAGGGTTACGCTATCCTGACATATCACATAATCACACCTATTACCCTAAAATACCAAAGGGATTTTGAGCTCACTTAAATGTCAAGTGATTGAGATACTTCTCTAAAAAAAACCAATGGTCAACAACATAATGCATGAAAGGGGATTTTTTTTGTAAAAACCCTATCTATGTTATCATTATGGTCCTTGTCAATGAAAGAGCAACATGCCTTTCACTTCTTACACACCTTCATCACATGCCAATTTATCTTACAACCCAAACATTTTCTAACCAATAACATAACATCATGATTTATTTAATAAAAATACCAATTTGTGTTATATAAATTATCATAGCCCATTCACATTAGTTTCTATGGAAAAAAATACACATGGAAACTATCAACCAAACACAATATATGTCAAGCATATAACATCACCAATATGGAAACCTGCTGAAGTATAAATAAACTCATTTCATTTTTAGCATACACCATCACCAATATGGAAAATTGCTAAGGATGAAAAACCACATAACCTATGTTACAACATACACCATCACACAATATGGAAAAGGCTATAACATCATCATACACTTATCATTTCAAGCATGTACCATTAAACATATGGGAAATGCTAAAAACACTAACATAACCAAGCCAACTATCGACATCTTTGACTCTTCTTCCCTTTTTGGGAGAAGTACATTGGCTTGAGGCCCTTAAAATAGGGGTTATGTAGGCAGCACTCAATTGACATGGGGTCTTCTAAGGTTAGCTCGACCATTCATTCGTTCATCTACCTAATGGTCCAACTATCTAAATCTTAGGATCATTGCCTACCCTAAACCCTAGGCTCACCACCTATCTTAAACTACATCATTTTTAACCATCTAACCTTTAACCATGACTTAACCTAGTCAAACCCCATCCATAACCTACCCTCTGCTTTCCCTTTTTGGGAGAACTACATTGGCCTAAGGCCCTTAAAATAAGGGCTATGTAGGTAGCACTCAGTTGACATGGGGTCTTTTAAGGTTAGCTCAGCCGCTCATTCCTTCATTTACCTAATGGACCAACTATCTAAACCCAAGGCTCACTACCTACCCTAAACTCTAGGCTCATCGCCTATCCTAAACTACCTCATTGTTAACCATCTAACCTTTAACCATGACCTAACCTAGTCAAACCCAATCCATAACCTACCCTCCACTTTCCCTTTTTGGGAGAACTTCATTGGCCTGAGGCCCTTAAAATAGGGGATATGTAGGCAACACTCAGTTGACATGGGGTCTTTTGAGGTTAGCTCAGCCATTTGTTCATTTGTCTACCTAAAGGACCACCTATCTGACCTAAAAACATAGGTCTTCTCTAAACCTGCCCAAAATCATGACCAAACAACTAGCCCTAACATTGTAGAAGTCACCTTAGACTTCTCATTGTTAGGGGTGGTGGTAATCCAAGAACAAACACACATGTTCTGATTCCACCTGTTAGGATCTTGCTCCTCAGAAAGAGCATAGTATGATTACCAAATATAAGCAATTGAATATGCAGAAATAACCAGAAACATAAGTAACTAGAATTCACCAATAGCACAGAATATGAGAGACAATACACTATCTTGTATTAACACTTTACAAAAAAGAATACAACAAAGAGCCGCCACACTCTTCCACCTTACAGAGGTTTCCCACGCCTCAAGTGTATAGTAATTCTTCTCACACACACTCTCTTACACAAAAAATGGTCCCAACAACCAACTCACACACAGAATTGGTGTTCACCTCACCAACCAGTCAGTAATAACCCTGTCGGTACACCAAGCACTCTATAGCACTTCAAGCTGATCTCCCATGAACCTGCAACCTACAATTCAAAGACCAAACTTACATGTATATCTCCTATGAGCTTGCAACAACCTACAACTCACTGATCTTACAACTAGAAGGAACTCTTCCTTTCTATCTCATACATAAAAAATACATGCCAATGGGTCTATAAATAGATCCCTAACTCAAACAATAACTTAGACTCTTAATTTAGACAATTATCCTCGCAGCCAAAGACTCTAACTGGTCTTAACATGAAAACTCTTTGTTCACTTAACTAACTATCCGTGAAATGAGCAGTTCTGGAACACACAGGTGACCGACGCCGATCCCTGCTTGTTTGGTTCTACCGACGTCGGCTGACTTCCTACCGTTGCCGGTGGCCTTCTGCAGTGGTCTCGATCGACGTCGGTCCTGCTGCTGACGCCGGTGCTCCTGGAACTCAGCAACCATCTATTCCTTGGTTTGCAAAGGGTTGAAGCTTTTAGTTCCACAACCTAACAATCTCCCACTTGGAGATAAACAGCTGCAACCTGTACCTATACCTATACTCCATCTAGTTTGTTCCCTTGGCTATGTATCCCTCCTCAAGATCACTCTTGAATACCAACCACCACAAATCCTGTAGTGCAAAACCTGTCATCCAAATTACCTGCCACATCTGCATCCACAACCATGTAGAAAAAGAAATTGACCCTGCATAGCATGTGCACCTGCTGCTGGTCCCACTGAACCTTCCCTTCAGTATTACTTTCCTAGATTGACTCCAAACTTGTGACAACTCCCACTGCTTGGGAAAAATCAGGTTTAGTACATACCATGCACTCAACCTCATTATGTGAATCAAGACACCTATTCTGTGAACTGTCCAACCATCGGCGTGCTAACCGGTCTCACACAATCATCCTGAAACAAAGTCAACAAGACCTCCATGTCTCTAGAACACACTCATGCCAAAGAATCTTGCTGCTCCCAGATTCTCCATGACATACACCTAAACTAGCTTTACCTTTAGTTCAGCAATACCTATATATGTAACCCTGCAACAAGCACATCATACAGAAAATAGGATAATGTAGCTAATATTATCCAACCTGGTAAAGAGAAACACAATGATCAAACCTCCATTGCCCTGCAGCTAATACAAGATCATATACCCTGATCTTCCATCTCACGTATCCATTTCCGCTCTTCTTCATCCTAAACATCCATTCATCTCTCAGTGCTTACTTCCAGCTGGCAACTCTACCCAAAACACCTGTTTGGTTCTCCTCCAAGGAATCACATCCTAATCCATGCCAAGCTCCCACTGTTTCCTGGATCTACCTATTCTACTTCTTTAATAACTTCCTGGTCCTATGCCATAAGTGAGCAACAAGTAGTGTAAAGAAGGGAAATGACAAATTTAAGAACTTACTTACACCTTCAGTCCTCCATATGGGTGCTTGAGACTCCATGACAACTAGCTGTCCACCCAAAATTCATCTCAGTGACCGATGCTGGTCACATCTCAGTCTACAGCCGACCGATGTCAGTTCCCTGCGACTGCCACCTTATCGACGTTGATTTCCCCTGGCCGACGCCGGTCCTTATCTGCCCTGAGTCACCAATGTCGGGCTGCACATAGCCGACATCGGTCCCTGTCTGGACACTGACGCCGGTTTTCCTACCAACGTCGGTCTCTGTGTTTTTCTAGTGAGACCTGAATTTTTCTCGTGAGCTCTTTTTGGATCAAACCCTTGTCCAAATCACCCTTGCTCTGCTCAGAATTCCTCTGCATCTTGTGCTGAACTTTGTCCGTCACCTTCTCCTTGAAAACCAAGGCTTTCCTGTTCTTGTCACTAACATCGGATTCCTCAAGAAACTTCACCTTCTTCTTCTACATACAGAAACCACGATCCATGCCTTCCAAATCTGAAAGCATACTCTTTGACTCAAGAACCAACATCTCCTTCTTATCTATGTGACCAAGCCTATTAAGCCACATCTCTGAATCTACAGCTGAAGTAGATAACCCAGAAAGAGAATCAGTAAAATAAGTAGATAGATAAAGCGTACCTACTTTCTTACCTCTAGCTATAACAAGTGTACCCTTGGTAACCTTCCAAGAGTCCACTATGAGAGTTACTGTGCAACCCTCATCACCCAAACTTCTAACAGAAATCAAATTCTGCTTCAGAATTGGGACATGCATGACCTCCTTTAACACCCATGTGTCACCTGTCTGTAATTTCAGCTTCACTTTTCCTTTGCCAGCAATCTGACAAGGCTTACCATCCCCTACACAAATTTCTCCAAAGTCTCCCTGGACATACTCATGAAAAAATTCCCTATGTGGGGATGCATGAAAAGAGGCACCAGAATCTAAAACCCAAGATTCTACTTTATCCAAAGAACATACCAGAGTATCCTATGCAATGTAATCCACAACATTTGCTTCTTCTCCATGTCCTTCATGCTGATCTTCACCCGATCTGCAATCTCTCTTTAAGTTCCCTTGCTTTCCACATTTCCAGCAGGTTATTCTGCCATACTTGGACTTGGATCTCCTACCTGTCTTTGACCTTGATCTCCCACGCTCTATCTTCTCTCTTGGCCTTCCTCTGCCTTCAACATTCAAAGCATCTCCTGATGATTCACTTGTGCTTTTCTTGCGTATCTCTTCATTCAAGATCACACTCACAACATCATCCACTTTTAAGACTTTTGAAGGAGACACAGTATTAGAAACTGCCATTACCAAACCTTCCCAACTTTCAAGTAATGAACACAAGATTAAGAGAGCTCTAATTTCATCATCAAATACAATATTGATGGAACTTAACTGGTTTACCAAACCATGGAAATCACTAAGATGGCTATGAATAGATCCACCTTCCAAAATTTGCAAATTAAATAAACGCTTCATAAGAAATACCTTATTAGAAGCCGAGGGTTTTTCATACAAATTTGCCAAAGATTTCATCAACTCCACCGTTGTCTTACACTGTGATAAGCTGGAAATCACAGATGATTCAAGACTCAATCTAATATATCCCAGAGCCTTCCGATCAAGAACCTCCCATTCTTCATCTTTCATATTCGAGGGTTTACTAGCAACCCCACCCAACGGTAAGTACAAATCTTTCTGATACAAATAGTCCTCAATCTGCATCCTCCATAATTGGTAGTTCTTGCCATTAAACTTTTCCATTCATAGCTGACTGTTTTCTGCCATTGCTCAACTCCCACTCAAACAGAAACCCTGTGAGTAACCTGTAATCAAAACACACTACCCAGATCTAAACCAATCTGTTAGTATCCCAACCAAAAGCTCTGATACCACTTGTTAGGGGTGGTGGTAATCCAAGAAAAAACACACCTATTCTGATTCCACCTATTAGGATCTTGCTCCTCAAAAAGAGCATAGTATAATTACCAAATATAAGCAATTGAATATGCAGAAATAACCAGAAACACAAGTAACTAGAATTCACCAATAGCACAGAATATGAGACACAATACACTATCTTGTATTAACACTTTACAGAAAAGAATACAACAAAGAGCTGCCACACTCTTCCACCTTATAGAGGTTTCCCACGCCTCAAGTGTACAGTACTTCTTCTCACACACACTCTCCTACACAAAAAATGGTCCCAACAACCAACTCACACACAGAATTGGTGTTCACCTCACCAACCAGTCAGTAATAACCCTGCCGGTACACCAAGCACTCTATAGCACTTCAAGCTAATCTCCCATGAACCTGCAACCTACAATTTAAAGACCAAACTTACATGTAGATCTCCTATGAGCTTGCAACAACCTGCAACTCACTGATCTTACAACTAGAAGGAACTCTTCCTTTCTATCTCATACATAAACAATACATGCCAATGGGTCTATAAATAGATCCCTAACTCAAACAATAACTTAGACTCTTAATTTAGACAATTATCCTCACAGCCAAAGACTCTAACTGGTCTTAACATGCAAACTCTTCATTCACTTAACTAACTATCCATGAAACAAGCAGTTCTGGAACACACGGGCAACCGACGGCGGTCCCTGCTTGTCTGGTTCTACCGACGTCGGTCGACTTCCTACCGTCGCTGATGGCCTTCTACACTGGTCTTGACTGACGTTAGTCCTGCTGCCGACGCCGGTGCTCTTGGAACTCAGCAACCATCTATTCCTCGGTTTGCAAAGGGTTGAAGCTTTTAGCTCCACAACCTAACACTCATGGGGCACATTGGAGATCACATACATCTCTATAACCACAACAAACAACACTTGAGATCACTTATATCTCAGCTTGACTTGACCAATGACCTCAGAGATCATGACTATCTCCTTAGACCATGACCACTTTCGAGACAACTTTGCCTTGGATGTTTTGATTGCATATGCTACCTTACGAATAGTTAGCAAATTTTATGTGCCCTTCACACCTAATTTTAGATTGCAACCAAGTTGATCCCCAATATCTATGACATTTTCATGTTTTCCATGAACACTTCCTAGCCTAGATACTTGGAACATGATGGCCATTAGAGCTACAGCTTTGATCGATCTATCCTGATTAGTTACCACTAATAAGCTGGGGACTAGTTACTTTTATTTTAGTCCTCCTCAACCATTGGAGCTATAGCTTTGATCATTTTAACCCAATCAACTATGACTAAAAATCTGGGGACTGGTTACTTCAATTTTAGTCATCCTCGACCTTGCCTACGACAATTTAACCTGCCTATCAAGTGAAGTGGTATACACACAATCTTAACTATTACAACATTCACACTCTAATCTCATCCTACCCATCCACTGCCTATCAAATTAGCACCCAATTTTTGCTTACCTTCTCTTGATTCCCACTTTGAGGGAGAATACCTCATCCCATACTTGGGGCAACCTACATCTATTTTTGTCTTGCAGTTTGTCAGGACAAATCACAAGATAAAAAGGGAAAAATTTAGACACCAATATCATGTCAACCCCCCTTTATCCCATTCTAAACATTAACACTCCTAACCCACACCTTATTAATTAAAAACTACTTATTTTAAATTAATTACCTCACCTCACAACACCTCACCTTGACACCTCACCTAGACACCTCACTTAGACACCTCACCCTAAGACCATTTCTTACCCTATGAGTCACCCTGAGACTAGGTCCTCTAAATCCTAGCTACCCATGACCTATTCTCACCCCCTCTTAACTCCCTATCTAACTTCCATGCCTCATAAGCCATTGTTTTTAACGTTCTCCAGTGTAAAAGGCACTTGGTAGGTGGAGAAATGGGTAGAGGGCTAAAAATATCCCTTTTACCTATTCTCTCTCCACCGACATTGGTCAACCCTCTATTGATGTCGATCAACCATGGACGATGCCAGTGGAATCACCAACGTTAGTTACATAAGTTGAGCTCTATCATTGAGTTGCCCCTTGGCCTTCTCACACATTGATGCACACATTCTAAAACCTAAAGCATCAAAACGCAACTATCATTCTCCTGGCTATTGAAGCTCTACACAAGTCATTCCAGAGACTAGATTGAAACATTGTACAAGGACCTTAACATCAGCCACAATGGGAATAAGCATTTTAACACCTCTGGTTCTTCACATAATAGAGCTAAGTATTTTGGTCTCCATTTCAAAGTTTTAAAATATACTGTTAATTGGTTTTCATTTGATATTTCTAAATACTGTTAAGATACTCGATTTCTTTTATGGAGGGGCTGAAAGGCCTTCCCTTTATTCTCACCCTCTTTTCACACATATCCTCTACCTTTACCCTTAGACCTTATTCACTTTCCTACAACTTTGCACAAACCCCCTAATTCCTAGAAACTCTTCTGTCCATCACAAAAATATTCTAAAACCTGTCCAAAGCCCACTGCCCCTTTCGACATCGGCAACCCAACTGACGTTGGTAGCATTCCTACCAACCTCGATAGAGAAATTGATGTCAGTGACTGTGTAAACTAGAAAACCTATCCAAACAACCTATAGAATAAACAAAACCATTGGATAACTTTCTTAACATTCTAAGGCTCATGGACTACAGGGAACATGTACACAACATTCTACCTTTCCATTTCTTTAAGTTTTTTATCATTTATTTTTATACAACACTCTTTTCTTTAAATAGTGGACTATCATCCCTTATAGATCTTTAAGCTTCCAAGACCGAGCGCGTAGCTTGGCAGTCCACCATATCCTCCTCTAACATTTTCCTTGTTTGAGTTTCTTTCTTACTGCAGGTGTTCCCTCCACAGCCAAAGAGGAGCTCCCACAACGCTTGGATATGGTGCACACTAAGTTTGGGTAATGTCAAACCCCCAATCTCTTACCTTAGTTTCTTTCATCTTTTAAATCAATTAGCAAAAAAAATAGAGAAATAGTAATAGTCAAAATAATAGGGGTTCTTGATTATGCAATCATTCTTCCCACAACCCAATTTTTACCCCCTTTTACTTTTATTTCTTTATTATTTATATGTATGCAAGTCAATAAAGGTACTAAAAATAGAATCTAACACATAATTAGATTTTAACAATCTCGAGATTCAATATTTCACTAATAGAGTGTCACAGGACTACCAAGTAAAACCTAGAAAAGCTAGACCACTAGGACAATACTGTTAAAAGTGGACAACAACATCAGAAGTGGAAAATAGTGTTAAAAAGTGGACTAAAGTGCCAAGTAGTAGGTTGTCTTGAGTTTGGTGCTCTCATCTAATTTATAAATAGATTTTTGGGTCCCGTATGTGATAGTCTACCATCCCTATACAATAATTTGTAGACTTAGCATTATCTATTTCAGCCCAGAATAAGCTAAGTCAATCTCTCTTTGCTTTTTTTCCCTATATGAATTAAGTTCATTAAATTGGCAAAAATATATATTTCACGACATAAAACCAAAATTATCTACCTATTTTAGACCTTTATTACCTAGGATTAAAACATCTAATTTCCTAAATTAATAAAACATTTGGTGAACCCGACTTACTTTGAATTTTTGAATAAAAACCCTAGGGATAATTATTTTTTATTTTTGGCCATAATTTCCTAATTTTTCTTGAATTTAAAAATCATAAATATATAAAATCATTAAAAAAATATCACATATTTTATTCAAACCCTTGTTTGCACATACTAGGTCATTTTTCATACAAACACCTTCAACACACTAGGAAAAATATATTGCTAATTTTAGAAATATTTTATAAATTTTCTTGAGTTTTTCAAGCAAAATTATACAAATTTTGTCTAAATTTTTAAAATTATTGCACTAATTTTGGAAAAAATATCAAACCCTAGTTCACAACCCTATATTTTAAAACTAGGTCTCCTTACCAATATTAGAAAACTATTTTCAAATTTTTGCAAATCAATTACCTTGTCAAAAATTATTTCAAAATAAGTAGTTTCTTGTTCAAAAACTTAATTTTCCAAATTCTAATTCTTGTATAAATTTTTGTGCATTTATATTATTTTAAATAATTTTAGATTTTAAAATTATTGCATAAATTTCAAATATTCTAAAACGCTAGTCTAAAACTGTAGATTTCCAAAGTAGGTCCTCAAACTTCAAATTTTCCTCCTTTAAAATTTTTAGAAAAAAAGTTTGAATTTATTATAAATCATTTGGGTTATCAAAAGTAATTTTCAAAATTTAATGTTAGTATTTCTTTGTGCATCTATTTACTTCTTAATACTTTTCAAAATTTTCTTTTGTGATAAAATGGCCATAAAGGCACTTCTTCTCATTCCTTAGATAAAATTCTCAAATTTTCTTACAATTATGACAATGATTGTACAAATTTTCAAAATTACACATTAGCTAAAACTATAGAAAATGAATGCATTTACAATGAAGATAATGACTATTGTTGTAATGAAGTACATGATGATGTACGTAATGATGAGGGTGAATCACAAATAGATGAATATTTTTCTCTTAAACCCATCTCTTTTAATCCCTCTTCTAATGAAAATAATTTTGATAAATGGGAAAGATAATTTTCACCTCATTCTCCTAGGCATAATGCACCAAATACACAAATTAGTCATGTACTTCCAATTGAACATCTTATTGGTGATGATTTACTTCAATATGAACCTAATCTCTCTCTCCCTTTTTCTACTATTATGTTCAAAATAAAACAATATAAATGCAATAGAATCAAATTACTAAAGCATAGTTTAAATGATACATTATGTGTTCCTAACTCTACTCTATCAAAATAATGTTCAAATGATAACTCTTCTACTCTTCCTTCTCATGTTAAAAATGAAGAAAATTCATATATTACATCTATCGATAGCATATATACACATGATGTTTCAAATGTCAATGATAACTTATTGCATATTAGAAATAAATTAACTCTTTCTCTTCCACCTCTCCCTATAATTGATGGAAGTGATAATTAATATGATAGTGAACATGCAAATTAATATGAGAATGAAAGTGAATACAAAAAAAATACCTCAAATTATACTATTTCAAGTGAACAACATTTATAATGTGAAAATGCATTGAATAATGATGACTACTATGCATATAGTGAAGAAGAAAATGCATCTCATTCTTCTAACTCTTCTCTCACTCCTCTCAAATCTCATGTCTATCAAAAAATTTCTTGTACTTCTGTGAATGATTTTATCTTCAATAATGCACATATTCATGTTAATATAACATCTTCTACTAGATTAGAATGTGATTCACTAAAACATAAAAATACTGATGAATCTCCCAAACCACTCTTCACTACAGTAAAACCCAACTCTCACTTCTCACCTAAAAATAATGGTAGCCCACATCCCTCTAGCAAGGTCCAAGCTACCATCACTCCTACAGTTTAAGTGAGAACACCCCCTCTTTATGATCCACTTGCTAAATGTAGCATTACCATGGTGAAAATTAATAATCAAATTCAATGATTAAATGAACCACTTCAAGATACTAATGTACAATCCAAGGAGATCATCTATTTAATTCATGTAGTTGGTGAACTACAACACCAAGTACATCTCCTTACCTTGGAAAACAAAGCTTACAAATCTTGGATGGATGCTAATGATCTACATGGTAACCATATTCTAAAGACATTCATAAAAGTTGCATTACCTAAGCATTTTTAGACACCATCATTCCCTCACTTTAATGGAACTAGAGATCTATTCGCACATCTTCAAGCCTTTTGAAAGGCTTTGCCACCTCATTCAAGCTCTTTGATTCTACTTAAGTTATTTCAGTAGACATTAGTAGGGGAAACATAGAATTGGTTCTTTCATATACTCCCCATTAGTTTATTACACACATATGATGACTTAAAGGAAACATTTATCAAAAACTACATTGTCAACACAGGCCCTCATGTTACATATGAGAAAATTTCCACACTACATCAAAATTTTCTAGACCCAGTTACTAAGTAGATTTTAAGATTCAAGGCTCATTTGTTAATATTGATATGCAAACTAGTAGATATAAAGATTCAACATATCTTTATCAAGGGTCTTCACCAACCTCTCCTTGAGCATCTACTATATCAAATAGATATTTATTTTAGACATTTGTGTTACCTATTTCTAGCTTTGGAAAATTAATTGGGATTAATTGAGGTATATTTAGTTGATAAAATCACTCTAGACTTCACAATAGCATCTTCAGATGCAACTCCTACCACTCATCACCCACCATGTCCTAGACAAGATAGGAGACCAAAACCAAAAAAATAACCAATCAAGAACAAAGAGCAAGTTTTAAAAACATAACTTATAGTATGCACTACAAAGAATAATAGTAAAACACCACTATAGTTTAATTCATAACAAGATATCCCATCTATCATATTAACAACACTACTAGGTAGAAGGGTAATCACATTATCTTCTATTCACCAACAAGATCCGCATCTCTTACATAGACAAACATATCAACCCTTTTGTAATTATCATCATATCTATGGACAAATTGATGATAATTGTTATGGACTCAAAAATTGCATTAATAGATGTGTTGATCAAGGCATTATCACATTCACATATTGGGCATAGAGATCTCCTCCAGTTTGGAACCCTAGACCTCATTCCTCCATGATTGAGTCATCCCAAGACATTCCTTTATAGGGATCATCAATCACTCATCATTAGCATAATGCAAGTTTTAGGACAGAATCTCATAAGAGATCTCCTTTCCAACTATTCAAAAAGTTTGGAAACTAGTATAGCAAAAGTAGCCCACATATAGCAGTGTAGTCTATGGTATACATAGTGCAATTCTATATACATATCCGGTAGAGTCATAAGAACTATATTAGAGTACTATTCTATAGATATATTCATTATAGTCAAGTTTTTGAGGTCCTATCTCACATAGCAATCCACTATTATTAAGACTAGTTGAACCCACATTATAGAGTAATACTTTAGAAAGATATTTATTATAGTTGTGTTTTTAGGGTCTTATTTCATGTAATAATGCATTATGATTAAGATTAAATAACCCCACTTCAAAAAAATTAGCTCCATCTCAACATATTACACATTCATATACATCACATAAGAGGTCACATGGTATTTAGTTATAGCCAAATGAGCCTTCTTCATAATAGATAATATCAGCTACAGAGCATATTCCTACCCAACATGAGCAGTATGAGCACTTGTTCACTTGGCCGATAGGGTTAAGATATTGATATATCATAGTGTGATACAACATACATTCATTTTAGCATAAGTTCATAGCTTCACTTAGTAGGGCAGCAATGGATCGAAAGGTCTAGCTACCCTTTGTATTCTTGATCCACTCTTAGGGAAGTAATATGCACACAATGTTATCTTACACCCCCCTACTAACAACTAACATTCCTAATTCCCAAAAACTATCCTATCCAAATACCAACCTATCAAAATCCATATATTACCAAATCAATCTTATCAAAACACTTTACCACTCAAACAAAATCAAACATATCCAAATCTTGCTTTACAAATCCCAAAAATCAATTCAAATTTATCAAAATAGATTACCAATTACCACAACAAATAAATTTTTATTTACATACGATTACAATAGGAAATCAATAAGTGTAGCATCATAATTATCAACACATTACATCTAAATATATCAAAACATCAAATCCCATATCCCATGTATCATTTACCAAGCACATGAAAATTTGGAATCAATACTAGATCAACCATTTTTAAAGTCAATTACTTACAATCCATATACCAACATATTCCAAGATCTATAACATAGATATGCATGAGTTCAAAATCAAACTAGCATATATATATCAAAAAGTTTTTAAAACATCTACACCATGTCAAAGTACAATCAATCATGAATAGGGTTCATGGCCTCACTCTTGGTCTCACTCTCTCCTCACATGCTAGTCTCATAATACTATCTAGCACTCAATGAATCTATGCCTCCTCAAGATATTGAAAGCCTCTTACACTGATTATCTCACTCCAACAAATGACCATACATTGCACACAAGTCTGCATGTCACTATTGAAGATCCATATAATCATCCATAATCATTGACCTCACTAATCCATAATTAAGAGGAGGCATCTTATGCCTATCTCGCTTAGCCCTTATCTCATCTCTCTCTCTCTCTCTCTCTCTCTCTCTCTCTCTCTCTCTCTCTCTCTCTCTCTCTCTCTCTCTCTCTCTCTCTCTCTCTCTCTCTCTCTCTCTCTCTCTCTCTCTCTCTCTCTCCTACTACTTTAACATGTGTAGTTATAGCTATAATATCCTGATCCAACAAATGTTCATACACACCAGCTATAATGATCACTATCTCTATCAAACCCTCTTCCACAACATCATCAAGAACATGTTATGTAGGCTAATATAGTGTAGACTTAATAATAGTCTACCAGAACATGTCATCCCCACCACTAACCCTATTAGGTGTCTCACCTTGTACACCTCCCACTCCACCTACACACATAAAAAAAACCAACACTATATTAGATATATAATTTTAAAATAAAAATTCAATCACAAACATAGAAGTAATTCAAATACAATTATTGATTACCTACCATCATTTGGATCATCTTAAGATCCTCATATGTAGGAACATCCACTCTATTCATAGGGTACAATGGAGCCCACCACTCCCTATCCCACCATGTAGTATATCCCTTGGTACATCCCACAACATCCACATTAGGAACATCTATAACAACATCATGTGTATGCATAGTTAAAGGTACCAACTCACCCTCGATAGGTCTCGCATGAGACCCTACTCTTGATGGTGTTCATGCACTCCTCAACCAAACTCATGTTTTAGGAGGAACATCTTGTCAAACTCCAAAATGCCTCAGCATGTGCTCATATTAAAAATTCCCATAAAATCTAAGATAAAAATCATGTAACCAATAGATGACCGTAATATACCATAACTACTCTTCATCCTTAGGCCATCTTGGGAATCCTCTATATGGCCACTATATGATATCATGGGCTACCTACCTATCTAGAACACTCCTATAGTGATTTATCCCATAAGATATGATACCCAACTAACTCATCCATCACTCACAAAATGGTTGTGGATATGCCCATCTCACCCTCGATAACCTAATAGGTCACACAACCACTATGTATTCATATGCCCGATAATGTAACAATGTGACCACACCCACACCACCTCTAAATGTTTCCTAAGTAAATCTATACAAATCCTTATATAAGTGGGAAAGCATAGTCCTACCCCATGAGAACATTATACCATACATCTCAATACTATGAACCACCCTATGCATCCTATAGGCAATAGACATTACACTGCCATCTACTACAATAGATGAGGCCAATAACATAGCTAACCCTTTCTACAAGCACAAAACACTTGACTACAAAATCATTGCTAAAATCACATCACTATCATTGTCTTGATGATGTACTTCTATAGACATCCCATCAAAGTATCTATATGCTTGATTAATGGCATCTACATCCATATCATCCTACAATGTCACATGTTGCCCACTAATCAACAAATGCAAAATCTAGTATATATCCTCCAAAATAACAATAATCTCCCTAGTAGGAAGCTAGAATGTATAAGCATCAACATTCCATCTCTCATATAAGGTCACATACATGAACCAATCTAGCCCTATCTATCATAACACATTCATTAGCTGATAGTGGTAGCATCCTCATTCTCTCTATAACCTAGCCTCTATAGAACTCTCTCATCCACACCTCACCCTAAAAAACACATGAAAAAGTAGTAGATACATCAGGTAACCATGCCAAGTAAATAACCAAACTATCCACTAGCAAATAAAAAATCAAAAACTCTAAAATTTATCAATAATGGACATTAGTGTTGAAAAATGACACTAGTGCTAGACAATAATGCCATAACATAAACAATAGCATTGAACCTTAGACAGTAGTGTTGCCTCTAGGATAAGAGTACTAGACCTAGTCAAGCATCTTTTAAACCACTCAAAATAGCTCAAAAATGACTAAAATAGGCTTCTAAATAGGAAAAAATTAAATGACCAATTTACTCACTAGGCTAATCTCCTTTCCAACCTCAACCTAGGCTATTAACAACTTAAAATGTGTCATAAAAAGTGTTTGTCTCCTTGGAATATTAAACTCTAAAGATCTAATATCTCAAATTTTCCACTACACAAATGAGGTCAAAGTCTATCCAAATTCCTATATTAATACACTATTCTATTCAAAAGCAAAACACAATTTTTCTCATAACAAGAGCACTATAGTTTTATTTTACAAACCATTTTTATCCTAAAAATTGTAATAATGAAACCTTCAACATCACATAATCTCTACTCTTTCACTAAGTCATCTACCTACTCTATAATTCACAGACCTTTCTAATACCCAGGCATACAAATTGGTTCCCACTAATCAACACTCATTTAAAACATCTAAGGAACCCACCCCATTTAAACAATAAATAAAAAAGACCTTTAACTCCCAATAATTCAATTCCACCAATTCAACACTAGAATCTCAATAAATATAATACATACCAACCCAAGTTAATATACATTCTACCACTAGTCATCACTTTTGGCTTGACCTCCTCCATCATAGATCTCCTCCTTCTCCCCAAAAGTGGGGCATTATTCCTACTATTCCTATTCCTACACTTATCCAACACATCTATCTACTCTCATATATGGATACACCATGGTCTAGTAATCAAATTATTAGATACAACTTAGATTAGTCAAAACATATAGTGATTCAAACTACATGGGTCATTCAACATGGTTTTTACACTTATAGTATTTAGATTATCAACATTACATAGCTTAGATTGGTCAAGATTATACAGTGGTTCATATCACATTGGGTCACTTAGCATTACTTAGATTAGATTAGTCAAGATTATATAGTGATTTAGATTACATTGGGTCACTCAACATTACTCAAGACATTTAGATAGATACACCTATGATTTATATATATACAAACTATCTAGATACCAAATTTTAAGGCATTCACATTATTACATGCCTCACACATACATATTCATACAGTATGACATAGTTATAGACTAGATAGCATATTATAGGCATAGTGCAAGGCACATTGTTTTGATCTCTAGTTTTACACATGGGACATGACACGATAGATCAAATCACATGTGGTTATATAGATTTAAATATTATCTTGATGCATCACTCACATACCATATTTGGGGGCATGACATAAGTCTTAATTTCCTTCATCTTCAAGAATGATATAGATTAGGATGGTAGCACATACCATATTTTTCTCACACATTTACTAGAATTTTTGGTTTACACCCAAATATTACTCAGGTTATCAATAAGTTGGACAATATGATCATCTACAACAATTGGTACATATTATTACTCAAACTTAGACTTAGGAGTTTGTGTAGGATAGAGTACATGCATTAGTTTTGGACTTTTGAGAACTTCTCAAATCCAATTCAAACTATTTAGATTTAGTATAGGGGGCATCTACTATAGGAATTCCTTCTTTCTCTAGGCATTATTTATATTCAGTATAAGGGGCATATATTACAAGGATTCCTTCTTTCTCCTAGCATTATTTTGTTTCTTCATCCACTTCCCTAGCTAGGAAGTTGGACCCTTTTATTTAGCACACTTATCTTCAGTCAGGTAAGTTCAGTTGAGTATCTTATTTATTTATTTTATTCTATTAATTCATTTCATTGCATCACTAGATTAAAAGGGGGAAAATGTATACACCCAAAATTGGTCAAGAAAACACACATATTATGTCTTTTCACAGTCGTTTCACTTGAGACTTTGACTGGAGAATATAGTTTTTATTCACATTTAGCTAGGTCCTTTTATTTGACTTGTCTTGGTCTTACTACATTCCCTAGACATATTTTTTCCTATTATTAAACATTTTATCATTTTAAACTTAACACTTTTAGTCCCAAGAACATCTTTTTGGTCTAGACACATCTCCCCATGTCCCACATCCCCTGGACAATAATTCCCAAATAGAAGTACAACACTAAAAACCTATGGTGTCTAGTTTTTGGTGCTATTTTCCAAGCCCAATTTGGGCCCCAACAGTCATCTTATTCCATATAATGAGTCTTACCCCTTTTCTTTGATTCATGTCTAACTTTCCTAAAGTTAGCCAAATGCAATAAAATCTCCCAAATTTGAAATAATGATTCTCCTATATAAAGGACTACACAAGGCATTTTATATCTGGTTGTTACTATTTTGGTAAATTAAAGATAATAAAATCAATATTATAGCTCAACTTCTTTGCATCACACATAGATTTGCATGATTGATCAAGGAAGGGATTAGGGGATATTCATTCTTAGATTAGTCCTATGCATCAATTATGCACATTCCGTAAGGGAGAACTACATCAAATCTGAGACCCTTAGCATGAGGGTTAATGTAGGTAATAGTCAAAATAATATGGGTTCTTGATTATACGATCATTCTTCCCATAACCCAATATTTACCGCCCTTGTTCTTTGATTTCATTTGTTGTTTCTATGTATACAGGTTAATACAAGTACTAAAGATAGAAGCTAACACATAGTGAGCTCTATACAATCTCAAGATTTAATATTTCACTAAAAGAGTGGCATAAGACTACTAAGCATAACCCAAAAAATCTAGACCACTAGGACAACAATGCCAAAAGTGGACAATAGCATTAGAAGTGGACAATAGTAAAAAAAAAGGACTACAATGCCAAGTATCAGGGTGTCCTATTTTTGGTGCTTTGGTCTAATCCAAAAATAGATTTATGGGTCCTATTTGTGATAGTCTACCATCCTTACACAACAATTTCCAAACTTATCATCATGTATTTCATCCTAGAATAAGCTAAGTCAATCTTTCTTTGCCTTCTCTTTCCTAAATGAATTAAGTTGATCAAATTGGCAAAAATATATATTTTGCTACATAAAACCAAAATTCTTTCCCTATTTTAGACCTTTATTACTTATGAATAAAGCATTTAATTTTATAAATTAATAGAACACCAATCAATTGACCAAAGTACCATTATAAGACAATCAACCTCCTCCTCTCCAGTTTCCAGATGATTCTATTACAATCCTCTCTCAAGAAGACATCACCTATCAAGTGACCATGTTCTTCAATGGATCAAAGTGTCAATATGGTGGGGGAGTAGGCATCATCCTTATCCCCCTTCATGGTGAACCTCTTCTTTTATCCTTCAATCTACATTTGTATCGTACCAACAACATGGCTAAGTCCAAACCCTTAGTGATAGGTTTCCAAATTGCATTAACCTTGGGAGTCAAAACAATCAACATTTTTGGTGACTCAACTTGTGGTCAATCAAATCAATGGATTTTATCAATGTAAGAATTATGTTTATCAATAGTACAAACAACTAATTGATGTGCTCTTAGCATCATTTAAATAGCATATCCAAACCACTATGTGAACTATGAATAAGTTTATCAATACAATGGCTTCTCTTTCTTCCAAAATACCATCTACACCCTTGAAACTAATCTATATTTCATTATCCATCAACTTACCCAACCTTCTTATATCAAATCAGACTCTCCTACCATCTTGATTATAGAGGATACCCAACTTAAACTTTGGTACCAGTAGAACTTCAACTATCTCAACCTTTCCATCATCCCTTTCAACCATTCTAGGAATGCTGGAAGAGAATTTATTTAGAGCTCCTCATGTTATACCATACTAGAGGAAATTCCATATAAATGTGGCTTTGATGGTCTCCTCTTTTTTTTCCTATGTATTCATGAATCCTCTCATGCTATCAAAGAAACACATGATTGTATTTGTGGACACTTTAGTGTTCTATCCATCACTAAACACATCCTTCACCTTAGTTATTATTAACATACACTTAACCAAGATTGTTGTGATTATATGAAAAAGTGTGTTAAATGTCAACAACATACCAATTTACATCATTCACCTAGCCATAGTCTCCAAGTATCCAAGGATCTTTGGACTTTTATGAAATGGGGTTTGGATCTTATTGGTGAAATTAAACCCCATTCTTTATATCAAAATCATTCTATCATAACTACAGTATAATATTTCACCAAATGGGTAGAGTTTATTCTTCTCATCTCAACCAAAACTGAAAAGATTGTCTATTTTATCAACCATCACATTATCTATTATTTTTGTGTTCCTAATATAATTATCATCGATAATGGAAAATATTTATAAAACAAACAAGTCCAAGTTCTTTGTGACTCATTCAATATCAAGTCATGTTTCTCATCACCCTATCATCTAGAATCTAATAGATAGGTAGAAACCTCTAATAAAACTCTTAAAAACATGTTAACTAAAATGGTTAATTCATCTAGTCAAGATTGGCATTTTCACATCCCTCACTTTATGGGCATATCATATTAGCATTCAAACCCCCACGGGTACTACTCATTTCTCTCTTATTTTTGGAGTAGAGGCTTTCTTGCCTCTCAAAGTCCAAAATCCCTCTCTTCACATATCCCTATAGGATATTAGTTTTGAAGATGATTATCGTCAAGAAAGTTTATCCGATCTTGAGCTACTTGACAAACATCATTTTCTCTCACTTACTCATCTTCATGTCTATCAAGAATGAATCAAGCATGCTTATAAAAAACACCTTAAATTACAAGAATTCAACATCAAAGACCTCATATTAAAGGAAAATCAACATGTCACCAATATGGATAAAATCAAGTAGGGCAATTTTGTTTTCAATTGGATTGGATCTTATATCATAATACATAAGTATATATTTAGAGCTTATCGATTATCCTATCTTGAATGGAACTTGGAACCTGAGCCCCTTAATACTTCACATCTACATCCTTTCTTTTGTTAAACAAGGTCAAACTCATTTTTGTATAACTTAATCTCATCCCTTGTTTTAAACAAAATTCATCTCCTTATTTTAGGGATATCTAATTAAAATTGAATCATGTGATTGTCCATCACATTCATAGCCTAATATTGAACATGGGTACCATGGCCCTACCCATTACTTGATTCTCATGGTACCCTTTTTCCCTTTTATAGGATGAATTCCCATGGTATTTTTCCCTTAAACCTCTTATTCATATCATCCACATTTTGGTGTTTTAATTTTTTCTTTATAAAGATGAACCTCTAAGCCTATGTAAGTAAGTCTATGTCATAAAAAGCAAAAACAATAACAAAATTAAATGAGTAATCAAAATAAATCATTCATAGACTATTACCTTAAAGGACAACTGCAAAAACATATTATAATTACTCAATATAAGGTAGATTTATCCCTTGAAAGATACATATCTAAAAGCCTTAAACAAAGCTCACAAACTTAGACCACTCCCTTGAAGGATGGATGTGCAAATCATTTGTCAAAGCATAGAAATTTATTGGAAGGTTCATGTATCGATCAACTTCCCCTTCCCTCTAAGCAATAACAAAATATTGAAACACCCATTATCAAAATCAAAAAAAGAAAAAATAATTTAGAAGCCACAATCGACTCTCATAAGTAGACTTCCTGCATCAATCAATCTACACCTTCTATGACATGGACTTGTTTATACTGGCTCTTTGGTAACTTGTAGAAGAGGCATTATAGTCTTAAAAAAAGGTTCCATTTTCATCCATATCCCCTTTATACTTTATATAAACAAGGGATTTTGAGCTTACTTGACATTATGAGATCAAGACACTCTTTTAACCTACTAAAAACCACTCATGTAAATAATTTGAAGGGATTATGTTCATAAGCTAATCTAGATTAAATTTGTCTTAGTCTTTGCCAATGAATAAGCATCATTCCTTTTTCTTATTCTCTCTTATCTAATTATTGATATATTCATTATGATGCTTGTCTCTTGATTATCATATCTCTCTCACATTTATTTTTGTAATCCAACATACTTTATGTTTCTTAAATATTGAACCACCTTAATCTAATCATATACATCTCATTAAAAACATTTAAAAACCATTTATGAGGTTTATTATGTGTTTTTAATCAAAAAAACATTTTTACCATCATAGCCAATCATAACAACATACAATCATCACAAGATTCACTTTTATCACATCATAAGTTAATAAATCATCACATATAATCTAACTCAACATGTCTCTATTTAAAATAACATCATAATCATCTCATCCAAATAATCAACAACAACAACTAATCATGAAGTGTCTATCACCATTTAATCATACGTCATCCACATATGTTATACATCACATGCCTATCTAGGTAAGGAAGCAAAGATTCATAAATTCAAAACATCAACATGTTCAACAAAACATCTCATCATAGCAAACATCATCATATCATAACATCATGAAAATCACATCACCTAATCATACCATTATAATCATCCTACCATCTATTGCATCCATAGAACTATGATCCATAAACTATAACCATGTCACAAACATTAATTACATCATTAGAAGGGTAACAATGTCATATCAACATCATAACATCATAAATATAATAATCATGAACATCATCCTCACTAACCATGGCCATTATCATGATCATAACACCTACTTCATAACTATAAATAAAAACATCACATCATCTAATCACATTTATATAATCAATAATCACATAAACAACGTCTATCAATATCAACATCATCATGAACACAAATTAAATATCCATAACATCACATGCCTAGCTAGGTGAGTACACATAAATCATAACATGATGATCCTCATAACATCATATCATAAATAAATAACATCACATCCATAAACAAAAACCATAAATTGTGATCACATTTATATATTATGAGCTCATAATAAAAATAATGATCATATATATTATAATGTATGTCTTTCAATGGATATATAAATCTTTTTACATCAGTTCATAGGCCAATACCAAAATCATATAATAAATCAATATACAAGGTATCATGAGAGTCTAAGACCCTAGAACACCACTACATCCTAGAGATTTTCCACCTCTTGATCCTACCTATCCACTTACAAATGTAACCTACTAACTTAGTGTCACACTACTAGCCCTTCCAGTGATCCCTAGTCTATAATCACCTCATCTAGGCTCATTTGGAAGGCATGTGAATAATAAGGCCTCATAATAACATAGATCCTCAATTTCCACTATGTATTTAGTCATGGAGATAGTACCTAGTGGTATTGTCATTACTGGTGCTCATCCTCTTTCCTATCTAAGAGAGTCTCTCTCTTGTGTAACCATGGCTAGCTATGTTTTATCCTAATCCCTCTCTCTAATAAGAGTGGCTACCTAGCCTTATGCTACATACCTCTCCAGGGTCATGGATGTTAAGGATGCTTTTGTTGTTTCTAGTATCTACCATTTAATCTCTCTATGCCAATAACACCTATATATTAGGGGCATCCCCCTACATTTGGTCTCTACCATCCACATCTACATCCATATCCTACTAGACATTATCATCACCTCAAAAAATGAATGCATCATAGTGAACCTAAAATCATGTTGGGCAGTCATTAGTCACACCTACGTTATCAACATCCACTCTCATTGGTAGCTCTTCATGATTGATAAAGTCATAAACTAGTTATACGGTAGGTAGTGTAAACTTTAAATCCTACCTCTGATACATCTAAAACTCCCCTTGGATATCTTGAATGAGGCTAAATTATTTCTTCACCCTATCAAAAGGGATCAATGCTACCTTTAGACATCACCTCTCATAGATCCACCTATAATTCTACAGTGATAAAATATGCCTCATATGACTGGCCTATGTAAGCATTTAGACATACAGTCTCCAAATCACATCACCCACCACTAGTACATCTAATCAGTCCCTACACTGATCTAGATCACGTACCCCTCCTCCTAGTCTTGTGAGTCCATAATCATACCTCCATCATATGTACCTAGATCTAAAGTCCATGTGAATAAATTCATATCATGGTATCCCACCTTGTAAAAGAACTTTGATGTGCTCATAAGCCCAATAGTACATCATAAAAGTGATGTTGATGCCATACCTGTTGTGCACCCTATAGCCTCAGAGCTCTTGATATTTTTTCACTAATAGGATAGGTGCCTAAGAATACACTATCTGATCCATAATCATACTACTAAAATAAAACATGCTCCTTCTTGAGTCTCGTAATGCATAACAAGTTCACTGCCATTATCATCATAGTGATGACCCATCTCATGCCCCTATCCAAGTGATACAAGATTGCATAATGTAGGCCTTAAGTGTGCCACATTGCATGAAATATGTCATTACCATACAACACATCCATGAATTTGTCTCATTCCTCACCATCAATGTGATCTATCAGCTCACCTCATAGTGGTATCCACATGATCTGATGAATGTCTTTCAATAGGATCATCATATCTCTAGTACAAAGAAAGAATGTGTTAGTGTTTGAATCCCATCCATTGATGAGTTCCACTAACATAGCCACATCCTAAAGCACATGCTAATAATACTTGATGCCACTTAATCCCACTATTGAAAAATGATCCCACTCTTGGTTTGTCATCACTTGATATACCTCATCTAGCAACCATGATACTCAATCTCTCATCTCCAATTGATCCCTCACCTATAAGGTTTGATACTAATCCCTTAGTTCACCTAATTCAACATTCTTTTACCTATGAATTTTACCAATACCTACCTACATCCTATCTTAACCTAACCATAACATCATATCATTCACCTATTCACCTACCAAACCCTTCCCTAAACTCACAACCTATACCCTTAACCTACATCCTTACACACTAGCCTTACCCCTTATCTTCTTCACCCTTCAACAACCTACACACCCTTTAACTTTAACCAACCCCCACCCCATTTATCAAACAAATTTAACTTTACCCTATATCATCCACTGTCAACAATTGACTATTAACTAATGATGTTTCATTTTAGAACCATCATCGACCACCAATGGTTAAGGGACCAACTAATGATAGTCACCACATAAGGACTTATCTATGGTCACCTATCAACTATTAATGGTCAATAATGACTAGCTATCGCTGATAGAGACCACTGACAGTCATTTTATAGTGACTGATGGTGGAAAAACCCTAACCCTAACCCTTTGTTCTCTATATACAATAAACAATAAAATAAATATCTACCATTCTAACCTCCCTCTACCTAACTCCCACCCATCTACCAAATTATCAACCTCAAACCTCCCCCCTTCCAAATATTTTCACAATTCCTAATCTACTCATCCATAGCTCTAAACAATAAGCCAAAACAAATAAATTCAAATATAAAATTACCAAATATAAATACACTACCTACCTCATTTTGTGATTTCCAATATGGAGGTGCCTTTGTAACCACCACCACACCCTGTGTTTTCCCTCATCTTCTCTACATCCTCTCCAATTAATACCTCCTACTAATCACTCTCACTCACCAACTCTCACTCAATAACCACTCACCTAACAATCTCTCAATCAAATAAAAATCATCACCATTTTTTTTTTGCTCAAGGGTGTAAGTGCCATAGGTTGTTGATATGCAATTAAGTAAATAACACACTTAGTGGAATTTTAACCTCACCTTTTTAGGGTTGACGTCTGACCAATAATGATCATTAGGTGATCACAGATGGTTGACCCTAACCATCAACCATCAACCTCCTAAATTTTTTCATCACAACCACAACTTTTTAAAATAAACCAACTTACCCCAACCTGCTTAACTACTACATACCCATGGAGATTACCTATTCCAAAAAACACACCAACCATAATGTTGATCATTTTGGTCCAACTTCCACATGTTTTATGATGGCATTGCCTTGGTCCCTTTGATCATTATAACTACATTACCATCTAAAACAACTTGAATCCACACTATTTTTTTCTACTAACCCAATTGTGTCTTCTCTAGAGCAATTCCTACCTTGGATACTAGAGAATACACCAACCTTGCCTAGGATACTTGCATTTACATGTATAGCCTAACCACCATGCCTAAATGTGGTCACTTGGTCCACTTATCACTTGTAATTTTAGTACCATCTATTTTACCATATAATTTAACCATGGTAACTTAGTCAATGCACGCTCTTAACTATCACACCTCATCGCACTTTGTGCACATGTTTGCACTTCCATACCTAATCGATCACTAACTTAGACACTCATCAAACCTATACCTAATTACCTTTTACCTAATCACATCTTATTTTGAGGAGGAACACCTCCTCCCATACTTGGGGAAACCAAAACTTTGACCTACCATCTATTTTTTGTTTTTGTAACTTGTTGATATAAATTGCATAACAAAAATGAACAAATGTAAACACTAGAAAACTACACACTATGGTTCTGGATGTCACATTAGCCCTTATACCATGTCAAGAATCCTTAGGGACCATTTCTTAACCATTACCCTACAAACTTAAGTCAAACTAACTAACTAACTAACTAGATCTAACCATTCTACCTTTGTCTTATCGATCATCGATGGTCAACCCCTAACCTCCATCAGTTAAGGTCAACCATTAATGATCAAACTTTAAATACCTTGAGGGTTAACTCAAACTCAACTACACCTTGAATTTTTATTCTTGTACACTCACATAATTATGCATACCAAGGATAAAACTATACACCTTGTTAAACCTCTTGTTAAACCTATTATTTCACCTCTCCCTTCCTCCAATAAAAAAGAGGAGGAGGAGGTGAAACAGAGATCAGAAGCATCAAGAACTTCTTGTGTTAGAGATTATTATGTAGGTATTCTTCTTTTATAAAATATAAGAATGCTTATAGTGAATTAGCAAATAGGACAAAGATCAAAATTATAGTGATTCACAACACAAGGTACTATCACTCTTCTAGAATTGATCTAGGCTCCACAACAAGTTTTAAACCACCCTCAATGTTATTCAGACCATCAAAAGCTAGTTATTTGTCTCTTATCAAGATTAAAGATTTAACTTCTTTCACATGTCTTTTTGCAACCTTACCCAACCAAAAATTCATAACCTAAGACAAATTTCATAATAAAAACCAATAGTCACCCACCCATCAACGGTCACCCAACTACACAATCACCCAACCACTAATGATCTTCTAACCATTGGTAGTTTACCCCTAACAACTGATGGTCACTATGTGTCAATTCTAATAGTAATTTAATTCCACCTATTAGACCCTAACCAAACCCCACTTTTTGACCTTATACTTGGTCACTTAAGATCACCCTACTTTTTGAACCATGTCTAATTTATTTATCATCAATATCCAATTGTTTATTGATATAATTAGGCAAATTCATCTCTTTTAAGAACTTCTTGTATTTGATTTCAATATCTTATGTTATTCATGCTATCAATTTATATTTCATTTTTAGAACTTGATTGTTTAAAAGTGTGGATTGAGAACCTCTAAGGAATTTTGTGCTCATTAGATCTATATTTCTAGGAAATCCACCCTACTATCTAACTAATCAACTATTCATTTAGTGCTTTCTTATCTTCAGGCCATTCCTCCCCATACTAAGAGGACTATCTACAATTGTCTGGATCACGGAGCACAAACCAAATTTGGGTTCTATTAAGCTCACCCTTATTTCAAGTTTTACAACTTTCTTCTTATAAATAAAAATTTATGTGAAACATTATCCATATTCTTCAATCAATAGTAACCTTTGAATAATCTATATTCCACATTTTCCATCTCAAAACACATCTAACTATGCATAGGAAGACTTAACAAATAGGTTTATTTTCTATAGTAGGATAGCAATACACAACCTTATCCTAAGATTATAAATAATCTCAAAACACGTGAAAATTACTCACCAATATATTTTAGAGAAGATATTATTTTATTTTATGAACCTTCCAATCCTATTATAGATTGGACAATATGTGCCTTAAGAGAATATTATAAGAAAAGAATAGAGTCTTAAATTTAGTTCCAAAGAGATAATATTTTACTTGTAATATACAGAAATATACATCCTTAGATAATGTCAAAGAAACTATAGATTGATTTAGAATAGTTTACAAATTAATCCAATGATCTTTTCTATCACAAGAGCTAACATGCAGTCTAATTTATAATAAGTATTTAGGAAAGCAAAGGTCGATTTGTGTATCCAAAATAAATAATAAGTGATTTAATATTGTTTCATATAAATATAATCTCAAAATAGGTTCAATAATCTTTCAAACATAATATAAAAATCAAATAATTCCTTTTGATGATCAATCTCTAGTGACACAGTCTGTAACTAAAACCATATATCTTATGCACAGGGTCTATAGATTATTCTTCAAGATAAAGGGCATTCCTTTTTTATCATTTTCTTGAACATTATCACTTAAAAACATGAATAAATAATTAAAATTATAAATCCTTACCCTTTTTATGAAATTAACTGAGTGTAACTACCTTGGAGGAGTCTTGTCAATGGTTATATGACAACATGGAAAGGTGACAATGTATCCAAGTTGCATTTCAAAAAATGTATCAATTTTTGGTCCTTACTCATGATTCAAGTGATATATAAATATATTTCAAACATATTTATAAACTTTCTCAATCCTGATACACAACCTTGCTAGTCCTAAACACACAAGAAAATTCAAATTTTTGGACATACTAGTTTTGGTGGGAAAACCAAAGTTTAAAAAATTAAACTAACTAGATGCACTTATAGACTACCAAATTGAAACCAAAAAATTATTGGAGCCTTATAATGACATCCAAGGAATTATTAAACCTAAATTAATTTACTCCCTAAGAGTGGTGCTCTTACATTAATTTTAGAGTAAACTACATTAGCTTGACATCCAGTTGAACTATGTAGGCAGTGCTTGGATACATGATGTATCTTGGGTAATATTGGACACCTTTTATTCTTATATTCATCCCTTTCATTACTCTATGCATCATCATATGACTAGTTATTTTTTATTTCTTCAGTCATTAGACCATCACATTTGTATTTGTACCCACTCATCTCTAATCTATGTAATAGGTTATATTCTTGATCTATGCTTGCCAATTTTCCCTATTGGGGAATAACATCTAGATTAATCACTAAATCAAATATGCCCTATTAGGGAATAATTAATTATTAGTGAATAAAATCATCCCTACTAGAGTAAAATTGCTTTATCTATTGATCAAATTTTCTCTACTAGGGCACACTATTATTTCCTTTCTCTAGAGCTAAGCTCTCATGTTTCTTCTAATTCCAAGCTCTACATACCTTTTCCCTTGTTATATTAATTTTATAGTGTGTAACTTGTCTCAGGATTGATCATTCCCTTAGTACGCAACTTGCACCCTAGCTTTGGGTGTGTTCAAAGTGTGTTTCTTATATTTTTGGATTGTATCCTTCCCATTCCCCTCATACTTGGGGCCCATTATATTCTAATTATATTTTAATAATTGGGAATAAATGTGTGTAAGAATTATATGATCTAGATATAGTATTTTACATGGGTTAATCTCACTATTCTATCTTTTTTTGAGAGTCCATCCTTTTCTTTCATCCTTGTATGTCCTCTCAAGGGGCATCATGGGTCATTTCCTTCCAAATTCTTCTTTAAAAATATTTTCTGTAATGTCCCCAAATTTATAATAAAGTGGTTTAATTAATTATTATGGAAATAAATAAAATAGTTTAATAAAATAAATTTGACTTCTTCTAGAAGTCTCCTAGAAGCCTTTAAAAGAAGGGGAAGGCAAAGCATTTGGATTATCTAATATCTTTGTTGCAAAAATTATTCTGAGTATTGGGAAGGTTGAATCTGTTATTTAGCTGAAATCTCTGAGGACGCAAACCTTCAGTAGATTGGAGAAGAGTTAGACGAAAACCTAGCACTTTTCAGAGGTGGATTCGTGATGGAATTCAAATTGTGCATATTGATCAGATCTGGAGCTTCAGAGGCCATTCATTGAGAATATCAGGGGTTCAGCATATGCAGACATTTCCAGGTATTTATTCCTTGTTTTGATTTAAGATTTATATATTTATATAGTCAGATCAGGTTCAGTACGGTATGAAATCTATACAAATCAGCACCAAGCCGTACCAGTAGGTCTAGAGAAGGGAAGGGCACAGTTTGCAGTTGTGGGCTATAGGGTATTACAGAGGCCGACATCGGTAGATAAGTTACCGACATCGGCCGATCAGCGACCGACGCTGGCAGACAGGCAATCACAGGCAGTCACAGGCAGGCAGAGATCGCCCACCAGATGATCGACAGTGGCAGTGTATCGACCGACGTCGGTATAATCATCACCAATGTCGGTGACTGTGTTTTTCTTGGACACAGTAGGCCGAGCACGTAGACCTAAGTTTTTATTTCTAGTTTGGTAGTTTGATATAATAATTGGGTTTTGAGACCACATCTGTAATAATTTTATGACATTTGGACTATATTATCAATTACATTCAGATTTATATCTTTGTCCATTTGATTGAATGCTGCAAGTAGTTAAAATCAATTTTATTTGCATTTAATTCTAGTTTGGGATCTTTCAGTGGTATCAGAGCCGTGCATCCTGCCAGCCTGTGAGGTTTTGTGTTGTGGAATTCCTAGTGAAACTATTTTGTTATCAGATTGTTTCACAATGGGAAAACTCTACAAGATGTTTTGGCTTACACCACCCAACATCCCTCCAAAAGATAAATCTAATGAAGAGATAGAAATGATGAAAACTCTCATCACTACTCAGCCCATGATTGTTCAAGCCTTAAACCGATTATAGTATTCCTTGGAGTGGTTGGAGGTGAATAGACACAGAGGTAGATAGAGCAGATCAGTATCTGTGGTGGGAAGTCAGCATAGATACCAGTCTTCTATTGTAGCCTCTTTAGATGGGCAAGAATCATGTGTTGTGAAAGTTGATCCTGTGATTAGTGGAGCAGCCACTAATATTTTGAATACACATGATGAAGAAGACATTTTACAATGGAATGATGTCATCACTAATTGTTTTGAGGACAGCAGCATTATATCCCCTCATTCTGGTGACATAGGAGCTTGTGATCATGAGAAAGTGAATGATATGATATCACCCATTGATGGCAGAGCTACACCATTTGGTAGACATGAAGATATCCAGGATAAGAGGACTGATTTTGTATATTTTGGCAGTGAAGAGGTAAATAAGTCCAAAAAACTTAATGAAGAATGGTTTAAAAAAGCCAAAGAGGCTAGATCAGTGGCTGCCAATGCGAGAAAACATCTTCAGAACATGAAGAGACAAAAAGGAGTCACAATAGGATCATCTTGTGATGGTTTACAACGAGATCTATAGGAGTTGCAGTTTCAATCAGAGGAGGTACCCGACACTGATATTGAAGATAACATGGAGAGTGTTGAGTAGGTACAGACACAGTTGGAGTTAGAATTCATTTCTGAGGGAAAGAAGACTATCTTGAGGGTAGCGCTAGATGGCAAATCTAAGGAGGTATCATCTTGTAGGATGGAGACTCATTTTATGAGTGATGAAGTAAATGATTCTATCACATTTTCACTCCCAATTATGAGTCATCATCCCTATGGGGAATTGGAGAGTTTGATAATCAGAGTAGCGCAGCGGCCTTTGGCAAAGTTTAAGGTATGTGATGGTAAGTTTGCTAATTACATATTGAGAATTATCACACTACTTTCTAGGAGAAATAAGGAGAATGTATTCACAGATATTTTGCAGCATAGTGTTACAGATAGTAGAGTTTGCAAATTTCTGAGAATGATATGGGATCCTGGAAGTGGTGTTGGTTATTAGGGGTGAATTGCTTGAGGACAAGCAATCTCCAGGAAGGGAGGACTATAATGTCCCCAAATTTATAATAAATTGGTTTAATTAATTATTATGGAAATAAATAAAATAGTTTAATAAAATAAATTTGACTTCTTCTAGAAGTCTCCTGGAAGCCTTTAAAAGAAGGGGAAGGCAAAGCATTTGGATTATCTAATATCTTTGTTGCAAAAATTATTCTGAGTATTAGGAAGGTTGAATCTGTGATTCAGCTGAAATCTCTAAGGATGAAAACCTTCAGTAGATTAGAGAAGAGTTGGACAAAAACCCAGCACTTTTTAGAGGTGGATTCATGACAGAATTCAGATTGTGCATATTGATCAGATCTGGAGCTTCAGAGGCCATTCATTGAGAATATCAGGGGTTCAGCATATGCAGAGGTTTCCAGGTATTTATTCCTTGTTTTGATTTAAGATTTATATATTTATATAGTCAAATTAGGTTCGGTACAGAATCCATACAGATCGGCACTAGGCCATACCAACAGGTCCAGAGAAGGGAAGGGCATAGTTCACATTTGTGGGCCACAGGGTATTACAGAGGCCGACATCGATAGATAAGTTACCGGCATCGGCATATAGACCGACATCGGCCTATCAGCGACTGACGCCGGTAGACAGGCAATCATAGGCAGTCACAGGCAGGTAAAGATCGCCCACCAGATGATCGACGGTGGTAGTGTATCGACTGACGTCAGCATAATCATCACCAACGTCGGCGAGTGTGTTTTTCTTGGACACAGCAGGCCGGGCACGCAGACCCAAGTTTTTATTTCCAGTTTGGTAGTTTGATATAATAATTGGGTTTTGAGACCACATCTGTAATAATTTTATGACATCTGGACTATATTATCAATTACATTCAGATTTATATCTTTGTCCATTTAATTGAATGCTGCAAGTAGTTGAAATCAATTTTATTTGCATTCAATTCTAGTTTGGGATCTTTCATTTTATTTGAAAAGATGTTACTTTTTTTTAATGTCTCACTATGCCTTCTCATACAGGGGAAAAATTTAGACATCCAATTCGTAACACCATTATGTTGAAATTGTCAATCTTACTCAAAATTTGTGAAAATACATAATTTAGGCCAAAATCACCTAAACACACTAAATGTTTTGATCTTATCGTATAAAATTCTTATTTAGGCTAATATATACCTAAATGGGGTAGTGCATTTTATGTGATTACTAATTTTCTTAAATCGTCTTCAAAATGAAAAAATATAATTTGATGCTCTAAACCATTTATTTTTTCTAATTGAGAGGCACACAACACGTGCATGTGTTATTTCACAACCATAATGTCCCAAATGGGATATAGTTATATATGTTGTCACCCAAAAAATATCACTCATTTTTGGGACAACATTTGAACTATTTTGATCCTACAAACCAAAATTGTCTCTTCTATTTTCAAAATTTGTCCTAGGCATTCAAATTCCTTAGTTTTCAAGCTTCTCAAAAATCTACGGACTCAACAGGAAAATAAAATCTATGGAATCTATAGGCAGGTTCATTTTTCCTGGTTTAAAGACTTCTATAGTCGAGTTCAAAAGTATTTTACAAATAGGTTCAATGCATTTGGTTCAACAGGTTTAAAATCTCTCAACACAATTGTGAAGTTCAATCAGCAAAGTTGATCGCTTTGGTTCAATCAAATGGTTTGTTAGTTGGTTCAAAGGCTTTGTTTGAACCATTGAACCAAATCTTGGTTCAATGGTTAGTTTAATGCTTTGGTTCATTCAATTGGTTCATCGGCTTGAACCATCAGCTTCAGCCATTTTGGTTCAAAGATTGGTTCATTGGCTTGGTTCAACATTCAGTTCAACTAAGTGGTTCAACTCTTTGGTTCGTTCACTTGGTTCAAAGACTTGGTTCAAATCGAAGGGTTCATCATCTCGAACCATTTTGGTTCAACCAAGTGGTTCAACATTTGGTTCAACCAAGTAGTTCAATGCTTTGGTTTAATCAAATGGTTCAACAGTTGGTTCATTGCCTTGGTTCATCAACTCAGTTCAAAGGAGCAGTTCAATGCAAAAATTTAAAGAAGCCTCCTGAAGGACAAGTGCCCTTGTGAAGGGCACTTGGTCAACAAAAGTACCCTTTGGAAGGGTCCTTTTCAAATGAGGCCACAAAGGTAATTCTTTTAGATTTTTGTTTAATAAATTTAAAAAATACTAAGGCAAGAAGTAATTCCTTCAGACAAAAAGTTTGAAGGAATTTGGGAAAGCAAATGTAGGCAGAAATCTCAAATAAATTTCCAAAGAGGCAAAGACAAGTGATCAAAACAATTACGTGGACTTTTTGTCCATGGGAAATTTCTACAAAATTTTTGTCAACTAGAAAATGCCCGCAGAGAAAGCTTGGGGAAAATGCCTACAGAGACAGTCCACAAGAAAGCCACGAGAGACTACCGAAGATAAAAGGCCACCAAAGGACCCCGAAGGGAAGGTGCCCTTGTGGGGGACTCTCAGCTACCAAATTGAAGGGTCATCTTCCCTTTGAGAATATGTAAAACTAGAAATCTAAAGGGTCACCTTCTCTTCAGGAGGATGCAAAATAGGAAAGCCAAAGAAGGACCAATGGGTGATGTGCCTGAAGACATCAAATTCAAGACAGTGAACTACCCATTGAAAACTTAGTGACTGGTGTGTGAACATCAATTTAAAAGGTCATAAAATAGTTGTTGATCCTTGTAATCTATAGACTTAAATTCATTCAGAGGCTTTAAGGCCAAGACCAGAAGGAAGTGACTAAGGAGTAGAGCATCAAATTGAATCAAGGACCTGATTCACTTAACCAAAAAAAGAGGAATGATGAGAAAGGATCAGATTGCTAGGTGGACATTGAAAGTTACAAAATTTCAATAGCATGACTTGTTTCTCTACATTGAGAAAAACAAATGGGTAGATGCCCCTAATTTTCAGCCTATCTTCCTAATAGTTTTCAATGCAACATGATGTGTTACTATTCTAGAGTCCTTAAAGAGGCTATATAAGGGACTCTCTTTTATTGTAAATGTATCTTTTTTTGACAATCAAAATGAAACTCTGCCCAAAATGAAAGGCATTACTAAGACTTTGGCCTGAGATTGTTGTTCATATTTTGTTATTGAAATAAGAAAGTAAGTGATTTTTCAGACTTTATGCTGTGATATCTTTGTTGTTGAGGAAACTGTTCTTATGTATTTTTTTATAATATATCTTCTATTCCTTTAATTAAACAAGTAGAATTAGTGACAGTAGTCAGGAAGGTGTCCTAAAGAGTCAACTATGGAGAAACTTTGTGCCCCCATTATTGCCTTTAGTGTGTTTCCTTTTCATTTCTGTGTAAAGGACCTTGGGATGACTTTGTGCCCTCATTGTCCTTCATATCTCACTATTGAGAAATTCAGGTGGAGACTTTGTGCTACATCTCAATTTTATGGTTATTACATCCTTAGTTACATTTTGCATTTACTACCAAGAGTATTCATGTGGTTTGCTGAATAGTAATTTTAAAAGAAGAGTGCTATCTATCATTTCCCTTGAGTTTTTCCTTTGATTTTCATGCATCATCTCTGAAGAAAGAGAGATGGATGGTTTTTCCTACCCTTGAGTATTATTTTATATATATATATATATATATATATCATATCTATAGGGAAACTCCCCTTGATAAGAGGAGAGATCAGTCCCCTTTTCATGTGGTAAACCTACACATTTGGATGACTAATCTTCTTACTATGGCTGATCAGACATATTTTGTTTATCAGTATGTTGATCGACAAAATATTCAACCAATAGTTTTTTGGCAACACCGCTGGGGATATACATACTTATGTGCAATTTAAAACCTCGAGTTTTTGATTGAAAAATCACCTATGTCTTACCCATTATCATTATAACCCTTATCCATTACAGATTCTGGCAACTTTGTTACTTGTCTTACCCATTATCCATTTATAGCCTTACCATCTTCCTCCACCTCCATTAATTTATCTGGTCTGCAAAACCAAAGTTGTTAGGAAAGAGTGCATAGTTTAAAGCCTCAAGCTTCAAATTGAAGCAAAGTTAATTATTTTCCATTTTTGTTTCACAATCTGGTAGATTCAAGGTATACATGAAGCCAAAGGGCTAAATGTATCATTGACCCTGTATTCGATTTGGTACAACAAAGTGATTTTGATCTGTTTCCTTCACCATCTTATCTCCAACAAACCAAGAGATTTCCTCTTACTAAATTCAGATCTCCATTGCCAAATGAAGTATCTACTTCTACTATTGATAAAGTTTTGCCAATAATTACTCCTTTGAGATTTTTTATTCCTCCTTTTCATAATCTTACAATGGTAGCTTAAGGCCCCTAGGGTAATGCTTTTGGTCCTCTCAATCTTACTCCACCTCTACATGAGCTTCCACATAGTTCAAGGAAGAATTTCCCCAAATTCTATGGTAATGGGAAAGTTCATCCTGATGAACACATTGCAGCCTTTAGCATAGCCTATGGAGTAATTGGAGTAGAATTTGAAGATGTAGCAGTCAAGATATTTGTAGAAACATTATAAGGTGCTGCTGTAGATTGGTTTTATCATCTACAAGATTGGTCAGTGACTGATTGGAATACTCTCAAAGATAAGTTTGAAGTGATATTCAAACCTATAGAAGATACACATGCATTTCTGTCTCAACTTACATAGATGAAGAAAGAGCCTTATGAGTCTATGAGAGACTTCATAGCCAAATTTAAAAAACCAAGAAACATAATTCTTGTAATTACTCAACCTACAGCTGAGAATCTCAAATGTTTCTTCATTAATTCCTAGTTACCTGAAGTAAGTTTTCTTTTGAGACATGCTGGTCAAATAGATCTTTCTGTAGCTCAACATTTGGCCACTGAAGTAGAAGATGATCTCATCTTAGCAGGGAAGATAAGAAGAGATCTAAATAGAAATAGAGCTTCATCATCTTTTGAATATTCATCTACAAGCACCACAGATCCAATGGTGTAGAAATTGGCAAATGAGTTGCTTGCTCTCAAAAAGCAAATGGCTCAAGGAATGTCTTCTGCACCTTCATATAAAAGGACATTCCCAAATTAGTCATATCAGGGTAATGCTGCCAGGAATCAAGGGCAACAGAATCACCTTCCTCCCCCATAAGGGAAACTTGCCCTGAAAGCTCCTCCAACTAATTCAACAATGGGATATCTTGAAGCAAAATCAAAGTTATCTTTCCAGCCTGAATTGAATCAATAAAATGATGCTAAAATCCTTATAAAAAATCAAGAAGAATCAGCTGGTGACTCCCACATTGGTTTCCTAAACTACCAAGATGAATCCAGAAGCAATGAAGAAGCTTTTGATAGATCATATCCAGTTTTTACCAGGTCCAAGAACCAATTAGTCTAGCAAGCTAATAAAGGGAAGATAGAAGAGCAATCTCAACCAGTAGTCATGATTGCTAAGCATGGATCCACTTTGCCTTTTTAGTCAAAGGATTTGGTAATCACCCAAAAGGCAAATACATCAATTTCACCTTCACCTTCTATTTCAATTTCACAAACCAGCCCTCCTCCCATCCCTCATAAAACCCAAAAAGTTTAAATACCTTCCTATATACCTAGCTTAATTTAGCCATTTGACATAATCGATCATGTCAAAAAGACAAAAATACAAATGTCTGAATTTGAATATATGCAGTCCAATCCTGATCAATTAGATAAACTAATCTAATGTGTTAAAAACCAAAACCATCCCTATAGGACAAAAAGCTAAAAATATAACTTCTAATTCTCCAAAGAACAAGCCTATTCCAACTAATATTTTCATTACTCCTCCAACTATTCTTGGAAAAATAGAACCTTTCTATGTTTCCCTGTTAATTAATGGCCACAAGTTGAGTAACTATATTATAGACTCAGGCACATCTGACAATGTCATGCCTGCTAAAGTAGCTGAGTCTCTTGGTCTCACACTGACCAAGATATTTGGGAGATGTTTCTCCATGGAGAACAAGCAAGTATCATTGCTGGGGCAAATCAAAGATGCCCAATTTACATTTGCAGCCTTTCCAGACAAGAGAATAAAGATGACTATCTTGGTAGTTGATGTCCCAACATCCTATGGCATTTTGCTTGGATGAAATTTTTACAAGGACATGGGAGGAGAACTAAGCATGGATCTATATGAGGCAAGGATCCCTATACAAGGCATAATGAAGAGGTTTCTCTCTAAAAAGGAAGCAAAATATGTGGTCACCCAGACATCAGCCCCTAAAGCTCAAATTCTTTTTAAATCCATAGGTATGGGTAACTACTTTCTATCTATAGAAGAATTACATGAAACACCTAATAAAATTATTGAAAGTGTCAACTCAAAAATCAATTCAACTAGAATAGTAGAAGAACTAGTAGGTTGCAATACAGATGAAGAAGGACCCTCCATCTCTGATGAAGGAAAGTCTAAAGAACAATCAATATCAAATGAAATATGGATTCTATAATTTGATGGTAGTTATTCTTCTACCAGTTCAGAAGCTGGTATTGTGTTGATATCTCCTAAAGGAGATATGTTTCCTTCATCTTAAAAATTACAATTTAACAACACTAACAATACAGCTGAATATGAATCTCTATTACTTGGAATGAAGGCTGCTCAAGATAAAGGCATCAAGTTTATTCATGCCAAAGGGGATGCTAAATTAGTGGTTTTTCAAGTGAAAAATCTATAAAAAACCAAGAATGAAAGATTACGCCACTATCGCAACCTAGTTTGGGACTAAATTGAAAGTTTTGATGCTTTCAACATTTCTGCCATACCCAAAGAGTCTAATGATAGAGCTGATGCACTTGCTATTTCAATAACTCTCTTAGTTCCTCATTAAAATTTCAAAGAAGATAGGTATACTATTGAGCTATTCTATAGACCAAGTGTTCTTAACAATGTTGATTATTGGCAAGTATTCAATGATGATCATCAAATCATTGCCTTCCTGGAATGAAAGGACAATTTTGAACAACTACATTTTTAAGGCAGTGAGCCTCAGAAGTATGAATCAGCCTTTGAATCCAAATCAGATATAAATGAAGAATTCTTATAGCTAAAAGGAAAAAAATTTCTCAAAGGTTTGGTTTCTCTTGAGAAGCTATTTGACAAGCATGATAGATTCATCAAACAACAACAAACAAACTCAAGTTTCTCTCAGGGATTTGATCAAGTAAATTTGACCACTAAAGAAAATCCCAAGATGGTTAACATTGGTAAGTGCTGCACCCCTGTAGAAAGATTCAAGTTCACCACTTTGATCCGTTAATACATGGATGTCTTAGCATATTCTTATGCAGACCTGAAGTCTCTCAGACCTGATGAAATCCACCATGACATTCCTCTCAAGGCCGATTCAATGCCCTATAAGCAAAAATCAAGGCAAAATAATCTTAAAATATCAGGTACTATTTTGTTTGAGATACAAAAAATGTTAAATGCTAGAATCATCTTCCCAATCCATCATTCCACATGGATTGCAAACATAGTGCTTGTAAGGCAGAAGAATGGTGAAATTTGCATTTGTGTAGATTTCAAGAATTTGAATCAAGCATCTTTGAAAGATAATTACCCTCTACCAATTATGGATCAAATGCTTCAAATAGTGGCAGGTTCACAGATGTTATCAATGCTAGATTGATTCTCAAGATATAATCAAGTTGAAGTTGGTGAAGCAGACCAACACAAGACTGCATTCACCACACCTTGGGGTACATTTACATATAGAAGAATGCCTTTTGGCTTGATAAATGTTGGTGCTACCTGTCATAGAGAAATGGATCTAGCTTTTAAAGATGAGATTGGTAAATTCATAGTGGTATACCTTGATGACTTGACTATCTTTTCAAAGCATCGATCTGATCATGTACACCACTTACAACAAGTGCTAGAGCACTGCTACTAGAATGGTATTTTCTTGAACCCCAAGAAGTCTATTTTTGGAGTAATAGAGGGGAAACTCCTTGGACACATTATGTCAAAAGAAGGCATAAAGATTGACTCAGACAGAGTCAAGTCTATTCCAGATCTTAATTTTCCTACAAGCAAAAATGTTGTTCATTCTTTCTTCAGAAAGGTGAATTTCTTATGGAGGTTCATCCCCAAATTTTTTGAGAAGACTAGACACATTTTGAACATGATGAAAGAGAAGACCATCTTTAGCTAGACTAAAGAAGGCAAATCAGCATTTTAGGATATCAAGACTACCATTGCTCACACCCCTACCTTGGTTTGTCCAAATTACAACAAAGATTTCATCATATACAGCTATGCGTCTGAACACACTCTTTCAACAATTCTTGTTCAACAGGACAAGGAAGGTATGGAATATCCTATCTCTTTCATGAGTTTCCCTCTCAAATCCCATGAGATGAAACATTCAAATTTAGGGAGGTATGCTTATGCATTGGTGAAATTAGTTAAACATTTCTGCTTCTATATTTTAAATTCACACACTACTGCCTTAGTTCCTGACACTATAGTCAAGTCTATATTAACTCAGCAGGAGTTTGGCACAAAAAGATGTAATTAGATTGTAAAGATCCAAGAGTTTGATCTAGACATCAAGCCAAAAAAGCTGGTCATAGGTAAAGGCCTATGCTAATTAATTGCTGACAACAAGCCAAAAGATACATAGCATGAAGAAGCTGAAGTGGAAGATACTCCAACAGTCCTTTTTGTCTCCACTACCAATGAGTGGTATTCAGGTATTGCTCATTTCCTTACTTATGGTGATTGTTTTGCTAATTTATCTTACAAAGAAATGACTATCAAGTTGAAATATACAAATTTTTTCCTTTGGGACAATGGCTTGTACAAGAGAGGCATAGATGGAGTATTCCTTTGCTGTGTAGACAAAGAGCAACAGAGCCAGCTTTTGAAATCTTTCCACAATCTTGTCTATGGAGGAAATTTTTTTGCTCCTATGACTGCTCACAGTATTTTTGTGAGCCAGGTATTACTGTCCAACTCTTTTTCAAGATGCACATAAGTGGATTAGCAAATGTGAACTTTGTCAGCAATTTATTGGAAGACTGAAGTTAGTTGTTATGCCTCTCAAGCCAGTGATCATAGAAGAACCTTTCCAGCAATGAGGGATTGATTTTATTGGGACAATAAACCCATCTTTAAGTGTTAGACATGATTATGTCCTTACAACAACTAAATATTTCACCAAGTGGGTAGAAGCAATCCCAACTAAGCATACTACTTTAGAAGTTGTATGTAACTTCCTCAAAGAGAATATCATTTCTAGGTTTGGAGTTCCAATCAAAATTGTTATTGATAATGTAGCTTGTTTCACCTCTCAGGAGATTACACAATTCTATTTCTATTATGGAATTATACTCTCTCACTCTTTTGATTATTTTCCACAAGGGAATGGACAAGCTGAATCTAGCAATAGGAACCTAGTAACTATCATCAAGAAGTTAGTAGATGACAATCAAAGGACATGGCATAAAGCATTGGTTGATGCTCTATGGGTAGATAGAATCACACCAAAAAGGGCAATTGGTATGTCTCCTTTTCAACTTCTTTATGGTATTAATTCTGAGATACCAATCACCTTAGAATTGCTAGCCTTGAAATTGGCAAAGGCAATTGAAGATCAGACATATGAAATCTCTCTTGATAAGAGAATCATGTGCCTGACTAAGCTGAATGAACATAGAACCATGGTGGTGGATAGAATTACTACTCATCAAAGTCTGGTAAAGAATATCTTTGACCAAAAGGCCAAAAATCATGATTTCTAGATTGGGGATCAAGTCCTGTTGTGGGACAACAGGAGAGAACCAAAGGGGATGCATGGAAAATTTCACTCCCTTTGGAGAGGACCATTTATAATTCATCAGCACATTGGTGAAAATAGCTTTCTACTAAAATATCAAGATGGCACACTCTTTTCTCTACCTCACAATGGGTAGCATCTGAAACACTTTAACTCTTGAAGTATCAGAGCATTGCATTTGTATATATGTATAGTTCTTAATTATGTTTTGTTTTGTTTGTTTCCTTTTTGATGCCTTTCATTTCTAGGTAGCATGACTCCGTAGCCCAATTGTACACATGAAGACACTGGAGATTCTAGATTCTACTCCCTTTAATTCATTTTATAATTGATAGAAGTTCCCCAACTAGAGCTAATTGTTGTCCCCCAAAAAATATCACTCATTTTTGGGACAACATTTGAACTATTTTCATCCTATAGACCAAAATTTTCTCTTCCATTTTCAAAATTTGTGTTGGGCATTCAAATTCCTTAGTTTTCAAGCTTCTCAAAAATTTATGAAATCAACAAGAAAATAAAATATATGGACTCTATAGGTAGGTTCATTTTTCCTAGTTCAAAGACTTCTACAGTCGGGTTCAAAAGTCTTCTACAAATAGGTTCAACGCATTTGGTTCAATAGGTTTAAAATCTCTTAACACAACTGCAAAGTTAAATCAGCAAAGTTCATCACTTTGGTTCAATCAAATGGTTTGTTAGTTAGTTCAAAGGCTTCATTTGAACCGTTGAACCAAATCTTGGTTCAACGGTTGGTTCAATGCTTTGGTTCATTCAATTGGTTCATCAGCTTGAACCATCAACTTGAAACATTTTGGTTCAAAGCTTGGTTCATCAGCTTGGTTCAATGTTTGGTTCAACCAAGTGGTTCAATGCTTTGGTTCATTCACTTGGTTCAAAGACTTGGTTCAAATCAAAGGGTTCATTAGCTCGAACAATTTTGGTTCAACCAAGCGATTCAATGTTTGGTTCAACCAAGTAGTTCAATGCTTTGGTTCAATCAAATGCTTCAATCAAATGGTTTAATAGTTAGTTCATCACCTTGGTTCATCAGCTCGGTTTAAAGGAGTGGTTCAATGTAAAAATTCAAAGAAGCCTACCGAAGAACAAGTGCCCTTGAGAGGGCATTTGTTTGACAAAAGTACCCTTTAGAAGGGTCCTTTTCAAAGAAGGCCACAAAGGTAATTCTTTCATATTTTTGTTTAAGAAATTTAAAGAAGACTAAGGTAAGAAGTAATTCCTTCAGACTTTTTGTCCAAAGGAATTCCTTTGGACAAAAAGTCTGAAGGGATTTGGGAAAGCAGCTGCAGGTAGAAATCCCGAAGAAATTTCCAAAGAGGCAAAGACAAGTGATTAGAACAATTCCATGGACAATTTGTCTACAGGAAATTTTTGCAAAATTTTTGTCCACAAGAAAATGCCCACAAAGAAAGCCCAAGGAAAATGCCTGAAGAGACAGTCCGTAGGAAAGCTGTGAGAGACTGTCAAAGATAAAAGGCCGCTAAAGGACCTCGAAGGGCTGGTTCCCTTGCGAGGGACTCTCGGCTACCAAATTGAAGGGTCATCTTCCCTTTGGGAAGATGTAAAACTAGATATTTGAAAGGTCACCTTCCCCTCAGGAGGATGCAAAATAGGAAAGCTGAAGAAGGACCAAGGGTGATGTGCCCGAAGACGTCAAATTCAAGACAGTGAACTAGCCATTGAAAATGTAGTGGCAGGTGCATGAACATCAATTTCAAAGCTCATAAAATAGCTGTTGATCCTTGTAAACTATAGACCCGAATGTATTCATAGGCTTTGAGGCCAAGACCAGCAGGAAGTGACTAAGGAGTAGAGCATCAAATTAATTTAAGGACCCAATTCACTTAACCAAAAAAAGAGGAACGATGAGGAAGGATCAGATCGCTAGGTGGACATTGAAAGTTATAAACTTTCAATAGCATGACTTGTTTCTCTGCATTGAGAAAAAAAAATGGGTAGATGCCCCTAATTTCTAGCCTATCTTCCTAATAGTTTTCAATGCAACATGATGTGTTACTATTCCCGAGTCCTTCTTGAAGAGGCTATATAAGGGACTCTCTGTTATTATAAATTGATCTTTTTTTGAAAATCAAAATGAAACTCTACCCAAATTGAAAGGCATTACTGAGAATTTGAGCTCAAATTTTTGATCATATTTTGTTATTGGAATAAGAAAGAAAGTGATTTTTTAGACTTTGTGTTGTGATATCCTTGTTGTTGAGGAAACTATTCTTATGTCTTTTTCCTTAATATATCTTCTATTCCTTTAATTCAATAAGCAGAATTAGTGACAGTAGTCAGGAAGGTATCCTGAAGAGTCAACTGTGGAGAAACTTTGTGCCCCCATAATTGCCATTAGTGTGTTTTCTTTTCATTTTTGTGTAAAGGACCTTGGGATGACTTTGTGCCCTTATTGTCCTTCGTATCTCACTCTTGAGCAATTCAAGTGGAGACTTTGTGCTACATCTTAATTTGTTGGTTACTACGTCCTTGGTTACATTTTGCATTTATTACTATGAGTATTCTTGTGGTTTGATAAATAGTACTTTTGAAAGAAGAGGAGTGTTGTCTATCATTTCCCTTGAGTTTTCCCTTTGATTTGCATGCAGCATCTCTTAAGAAAGAGAGATGGATGGTTTGTCCTACCCTTGAGTATTATTTTCTATTTATGTATATATAGCATATCTATAGGTAACCTCCCCTTGATAAGAGGAGAGATTAGTCCCCTTTTGATGTGGTAAACCTACACATTTGGATGACTAATCTTCTTACTTTGGCTGATCAGACCTATTTTGTTTATCAGTACGCTGATCGACAAAATATTCAACCAACACTATACACAACTAACACCTTATTATATTTATGCTCCAATCAAATTACAACTCATTAATATGACATTTTAACTAGTTTGAATAATAATGTGCAACTAATTTCCAAAGAATTACAAAAAAATTGATTATTCTAACTTAGGCAAATTAATCCAAATTAAGAGCTTAAATGGAAAATCCATGGAAGTTATTGAATTTATTTTAATTGGAAATTTATTCTTAATATATACATTATCAAATGACATCATTTTTGGGGTGGAATCTTTAATCCATAAATGTAACAATTTTTTTGATGATGTAGATATTAAGAATCAAATTTAAAAATATATAAATAGGAGGCCTTTCACTCACATTCATGTAAACTTATTGTGCATAATTCTCTCTACAAGTCATTTGTGTCTAGTGTTATTATACTCAATTTTTAATATGATAGCTTCAATATAGGCATAACATTTATTCAAATATCATGAGCCTATTTTATTTAATGCATAATATATAATGAAGAAGTTTTTCCTTGCATCATTTCTAAATACTTGAGTACCAAATCAATGGGAAAATCATTTTTTGAGCCACATTTGGATGATGGGATGATCTTGGGAAGGTATTATTTATATGCTTCCTTTCAATAGTTCTTAATTATCATTTACAAAACTTCGTTGAAGGAGTTGGGTTAGCTAGTTATATTCTTATGTATTTTCTTGATTTTTCTTGACTAATTCTTGATCTAACTCACTTTATATTCCATCTCTATAAAGGAATATTAAAATTTGTAAAAATTTAAAAGCCAAATGATTTAAGAAAAAAGTCAATGATATAAATGGCAACATTAAAAATTTCAAAATTCAAATCATAATAAAAGATGTGATTCAAAACATATCTCTTTTTACTAATCAAATCTCAAAATCCATAGTTGGCCTCATGATATAGTCGAGGACCATTGGGGGTATGGTAGCCTAGTAGATTGGGAAAGGAGAATAATAACCTAATCAATTACAAAAATCTTGTAATACCATTATACTACCTATTTGTATTTTAGAATATCTTCATAATTATTTACTTCCACATGATCACACCATCCCTCTAATGGATGATACTACTAAGACTCCCCCTCTTTTCAATCCATATTAAATTTTTTACATAGAAGCTAACTTTACATGTGATAAGTATAGAGTGGATAAACTATTTAAAGATATTTTAACAATGTCTCCTTGAAAATCTATAAATTTAGTTATTTTAACTAATAATTATCCCATGTAAATAGATGCCTACACTATTTATCACACTTATTATGATAATTATATCATGTCCCAAGCCCAATAATGAGAGTTAGATATACAAGATTATCAAAAGACATTAGCATAAGTGCATGGCTTAAATAATTATGTCCATGTTATTCATATATCATCTGATATTCAATTATAACCTAGAGGTAATTTACCTCACATTAATCCTCCATTATTAGATACCCCATGCATAATTGATGAAATATTGACTAAGGAATCTTCTCAAATTTCTACACAAACTAATATAATACAACATTTTCATACTTATTATGATCACTTCAATAACACTGATGTTATACAACTTAATATGAGTGAAACTTCATCTATTGAACAAACTAATACAAACATTACCAAACTGGTTAATTCTACTCAACAAATATCCCTAATATAGAATCAATACCCACTATTATACCAAAAATTACCTTAGATGCTAAATCCACTAAAGTCAATGAATTCTTTACTTATCATTAGAAAGAAGGAAAAGAAGAAACTAAGTATGGGTATGGTTAAAAAACCTGATTGAAAGTGTGAATATTAAAATTACAAGATTATGAAGAGCTCCTCTTTGGCTTGGGAAGATGACCTATAGATAAGAAATCACTAAAGTAAACTTGTTTGTTAGATAGATAGTTGGGTGGATTTCCTAGTGATAGATAGATCCTAGAAGAAAGATCTTCCTTAGGGGATATCAATCCACACATTTAAAATAGTTAATCTTATAAATAGAATAGGGAATTACTTGCATCAATGAATCAAAAGGTACTAAAATTGAATACAAGAATGCTTGCTAAGAAAATATACTAGGAATGATTAAATTAGAAAAAAAACTAATTAATACAAGAGATAGAGGGTTGGGGTATGCTTTAGAAAATAAAAAAGGGGTCTATGGATAGGTAGAAAGATAAATAATTAGGTTTTATTTGGTATAACTAGGTAAAATTAGCTTATTGGTTTTGGATACCATAATGACCATCAATGGTTAGGATGGCCATCACTAGTTAAGGTGATCATCAGAGGTTAAGGTGACCATTAGTGGTTAGATAGACCATCAATGGTTGAGTCAACCATTTAAAATTACTATGTAAGGATTTGGGTTGGAAAAAGGGCTAATAGACAAGATATATAAGATTTATTTTGAGAGATGGGTAAGTTTTAGGTTGATTAAGAAATAGAAATAAATTAGATGAATACTAAGAAATACATAATTGTCTTAATAAAAGTTAATTCAGTGGATGGTTGAGAAATTTGACATATTGGTAGAACCTAGCTTGATTCTAACAGAGTGATAGTACTTAAAAGCTTGGTGGAGAGGTAGTACCTAATTGGCTCTCTAATATGATTGCTACATTTTTGGATTGTTGATGGTGATTAACCTAAAAAAATAAACTCCTAGATGCATAAATTTCTTGATAATAATTGTAGATTGATCTCACCCCTAGCTCCTCTCTTATTATAGACACAATCAAGAGGTGGAGGTAAAGGTTCAACTGGGACATCTAATTATAAATTATTGATTTAAAGGCTCATAACAGAATTTAGAAAACTTATATTTAGAAAATCAAAGAGGGTGATTTGTATGATTTTGGCTATAGAGGTGCACCCTAACCTTTGGCAGTCACCCTGATCATCAACAATTGAGTACCAAAGGGTAAAAAGGGATAAAAGGCTAGGTTGAGGTAGTTGAGCCAAACTAATTATAGGTTAGATCCATCAAGGGTCAAAGGGTTAAATGGTCCCTAAGGGTTCTTAAGGTGATTCAAGGGATATTATAACTTTTAAAATCATAGTGTGTGTATTTTTGGTGTCTACATGCTACCCCTTTTTGTTGTGCATCTTTAAATCAACAAACTACAAAACAAAAAAACTAATTTCTAGGTCAAAATATCTTGCTACTTGGCCCAAGTGCGGGAGAATGTGTTCCCCCTTAAACTAGGAGGTGATGAGGTGAAACATAATTGGGTGTGGGTTTGACAAGGTTGATTATGGTGATAATGAAGGTAGAACACCATAAGTTTGGGTGATAGGTTGGGAACTAAAGTGAAAATAAGCATGTAAAGTTTGAAAAAAGGTTTGATATCCAAGATCATAAAAATAAAAGGTTACGATGTTTGATAATAATAAAGGTCGATGTTAGAAAGATAAGTGACTAGTGTACCACATGACTGCATGTAGGTGAGGCAATTGGGTAGACCTATTAGTCTCCTAGACAAGGTCAGTGTTTTTGATGGGTATCCAAGGTAGGAAGTGCTCCCATGGAAAACACAAATAGGTCAAGTTTTGTAGGTATCTAAGGTAAGAAGTTATCCCAAAATGACACACGTAGGTCAGGTAGGTGTGAGGTGGTGTAAATTCAAAAGGTGATCAACATGGTAATGTTGTCACTACAGTCGAAGTACTAGGCAAAAAAGTGTCACAAAATGCACATGAGTTAGGCCAAAATGGATTGATGATGAGGTGATGAGGTGGTTTGGGTGGGTAGAGAAGGTAATCTCCATGGTTGGGTGGCACTAGTTGGGTTTCACTAAAAGTGGTTTAATTAAGGTATGAGTGTTAAAATGGGGCATCCTAATTATCAATAGTTAGGGTTCCCAAGGGTGACCATCAATGGTCACCCTAACCATTGATGGTCAGGGTAAAAAACATAGAAATTTTTGAGGTAAAAGTGAAAAAATAATCACTTTTCATTCACTTTGATTTTGATTGGTTTGACTTTATGTCCTTATTTCTCAATGTTTTGGCATTTTTATATGAGAGAGTTGATCAGGCATTTGGTTGAGTCGGTAGTTGGTGATTCGTTAGAGGCATGTGCTTAAGGTGATTTATTAGGATCAAGATGCAAGGTAGATGAGGACACAATAGATAATTGGGATGCAGGATTTATCTATGATAGAGATTCAGGAATGGGGTAGGTAGTGTTTGTTAAAATTGATAGGTTAATTATATTCTACAAATAGTTAAGTGTTTTTGTTTAGGAGATCTAGGTGAAAAATTCATAAGTAGGATTTAGATAGGTTTTAAGAGAAAATATGGGTAAAATCTAGAATTGGTAGGGGTGGGTAGGTAAAATGTGTTGGATAAGGGCTTTAGGTGGAAAATTTGGTTATTTTACATGCATTTGGGGTATTTTTATGAGGTGATAGGGTTCATGCATTTTGGCCATGGGATCCCCATAGTGACCATCAATGGTTAGGTCTTCCCATCAATAGTTGACACCTTTATAATAGAGCATGCTTGACCATCAGTGGTCATCATGACCATCGGCGGTCGATGAAGTTTAAAAAGGGTTTTTTGATAACTATAAATAGAATGTTGGCTTGGTAAGGCTTGCATTATAGAAACCAATTTAGTAGGCATAGGGTAGATAAATTAAGAGATTAAGAGAATAGGCTGGGTGTTTGGAATACTTGAAGGGGTGTGGGGTAGATAAAATGCAAAGTGTAGGTTAGGCTACTGTAATTTTCAAGTAGGAATGAGAAATTGACAAAATGTTAAAGTGTCAAAATTGCTTAGGTTGGGGTAGTCATTAATTAGAGAAGGTAGTGAGGTATTGGTTGGATAATGTAGGTATCAAAACTTTTCATAGGTTAGTGTTGTGAGAGGTAAGGTGGTGTAGGTAATGGGTACAGGTTAGGGTAGGATAGGTTGATTTAGGTCAATGTAGGATGGTAAAGATGTCAATTTGGAAATGAGCAATGTTAATGCATGTTAACCTTTGTTATTATAGGCACAAGATTAAATCTAGATGAGGTATAAAGTCCCTAGGATATTTTTAGACATTCATAAGGGGATGAGCCCATCTTACTAGGCCCATATGGATGAGGTGGAGTTGAGAGCTATGAGGCACTACTAGTATGTGCCTTGGGATACATCTATGGTCGTATCACTCATTGAGAGATGGGATCCCACTATGAACACCTTCTTGATTCTAATCGGTGAGATGAATATTATTCTTGAAGATGTTTATATGATCACTTAACTTCCACTTAATTTTAATTTGATATATCATGTAGAGCAATAGGAGTGAGATGATCATGTCGAGCTACTATATGGAGATGAAAGTGATTAGGTCAAATGGCATGCTAAGAGATTTAGGTATATGACATTGTATCATATGGATCCAATTGAGAGGAGACTCATTACCATACTTATGATTGTTGTTACCTATTTTTGGCTTCTCAACTTGAGTAGTGAGAGATTCATTTATTTGTTATTGGGGGTTTTGATCAAGTTATTGCTAGGTTGGATGGTATTTAGTTGGGTTCATATATTACTTGTATAAATATACAAGTATTTTTGGGTTTTAGGGCCCATAGGATATATGGCATCAATTTCAACCTCATCCTAAATTGTTGGGCATATGAGAATGTTTGGATGCTAAGACTAGTGGGATTATTATGGGTAGGGTACACATAGATAGAGTTCCTTGTCAAGTTTATGTGATGGAGGGGGTATTTTACTACATCAGGTGTAAGAAGTGGGGATTATGAAATGGAGTGGTTTAGGGGTATATTGGGTACACTAATGGTCAAAGACATCACCTAGAGGCCATACATCTATTTTCTAGTATGGTCAGATTATAGGAGACAGACACTCTCTCTTTAAAGATACATATGGATACTTGATAGGTGAGACAAAAGGGTGGAGATAATTTTGATTGATAGGGTATGTTGATATTTTGGCTTGGTATATGTCATCTCAAGTGCAATCCCTAAGTATAAGAGAGAGAATTCAAAGATCTTATTATTAGTTCCACAACCTATTCCTACATTACTAGATGTTGTAAATGAATAGATGCTAGTTAGGGCTCTGATAAATGATGCCAAGTTTGTAGATAGGTACATGACCTAATACCAAACCATATTTGCAATTGTAGATATGGGTGCAGATGATGAAGGTGTGAGGATAATGGCCATGGATCCATTTGTCCATGATGGATAGGCAAGAGTGGCACTAGCCACTATATAAGAATAGGTACATGTATTATAGGGATAAGTGGCCATGTTATAGGGCTTGTTTATCACACTACGAGGTTAGGTTATGACCTTATAGGTTCAAATTAATACTATCATAGGTGAGAGGGATTAGGTTAAAACCTCTCTAGGCTTGGTTATTCAAGAGAGGGACTCTCTGAGGTATAGAAGAGGAGAATCAACAAGATAGGTAGTGCTACCTGACTTTACCCCTAAAACACAATACCTAGCTACAATGGAGGATTTATGGTACTATGACGCTATTGATTTGCCATAATTTCCAAATGATCTCTGATGGGGTGAGTATAGGGCCAACTTAGTAGGGGGAGAAAGTTTAGTGACACCAATGTAGAGGGTAGCTTGTATACCTAGATAAATGGGGATAGGTAGTGAATCAGTAGGTACAACAGGCGGACAAGCACTAGGATCCAATGACGCTCTAGGAGGTAGAGGTTCCCCTAGGGCATAGATATAGATAGAGTATAACATTTTATATATCATTTTTATTATGGCCTATGATATGATGTAGTGAGATGTACATTTTCTAGAGATAGCCTATCTATCTACATGTACACATTATTGTGATATTTTTACTCACAAGTTTACATATATGATCATTTATTTATGTTTCATGTTCATAGTGTATATTTGATGGTTTGATGTTGATGTTTAATTCTTATAATGTGATGTTTGGTTTGTTGGTGTTTATTGCTTATGTTATGGTTGACTTGATAGATACTGATGTTGACTTGTGAGGTATGAGATGGCATTGATATTATGGTTATGCTTATGATATGCTAAATCTTGATGTGTATATACTAAATTTTTAGAATTTAGACTTGTGGCGAAAAATGGTTATTTGTTTAAATCTTTATAGATGTTATTGCTTTATGATGCTTGTTATGTTTATGGTTGTTTTTATGGTTATGCTTGGTTATTAATTTCGAGGATAAAACACATGAGGTAGTTTTAATTAACAATACTAGATGGAAGACTAAAGAATATAATTAAGAGATAATATGTCATAATGAAAATATCAACTAGTCATAATAGGATAGGAAGAGGACATGATGCCTTTTCATTGACAAGGACTAAAATAAAACCAAAGTTGGACTGACTTAAAGACATAATCCCTTTGAATTCTTCATATTAGTGTTCATTAGTTTGTTAAAAAGGTGTCTTGACCACATAATGTTAATCAAGCTCAAAAATCCCTTGCATATAGTGAAAAAGGGGAGATGGGTGAAAGTGGAACCCTCTTATGAGACTAGCATGCCTCTATTGTAGGTGTTTAAAAAAATAAGTTAAATAAGCCTATGAAAAATTATGTAGATTGATCGATGTGGGAAGTCTACTTGTGAGATCCAATTATGCATCCCACCTTATTATGTTTTTTGAGAGTTGATTGTAGCTCTCAAAATTAGTTTATTTTTTCCATATTTTTTATAATGGGTCTTTAGGTTATTACTATATAAGGGAAGCTGATTGATGTGGGAAGCTTCTAATAAATTGTTATTATTTTGAAAAATAATTACTCGACCATATTTCAAGGGAGTGGTCTAAGTTTATGTGCTTTGATAAATGAGTTTGATATTTATCCTATGAGGGAATAGTCTACCATATATGTTAGTAATTTCAAATCAATTTTTAATAGCTATCTTTCAAGTGAATAGTTTGTGAATGCTAGGGATGACCCATGATTTTAAGTGATGGAAATTTTGCTATTTTACTTTCCATATAATTTTTTAGGCCAACTTGGTGGTTCACCTTGATGAAGGAAAAACTAAAAGCACAAGAAGGTTGACTAGGTGTGAAGAGGTTTAGGTGGTAATGATCATCGGAATCCATCCTATGAAGGTGTGAAAAGTACCATGAGAACCATGCCATGGGTAGATCCATGATACCCATTGTTTTAAGATAAGGATATGTTGGTGATAGCTAATCACATGATTTAGTTTTAATCTATTGCCCCAAAAATAGGTAGATGAAATATTAAATGGTAAGGGATGAGCTCAAGTTAGATAAAAGGTGAATGTGATCCTTCTCAACAAAAGAATGGATGTAGATGTGAAGAATTGAGGGGATTAGGTTTTGGGTGGCCTTTGAGACAATATATTTGGTAATTTATTGATCCATAATTATGGATTATGATATAAGATCCAAGCTAATTAAAAAAAAACTTGCCCCACTTACTTTTCTCCATATTACTGACATATTGGTTTTTGTTTAGGATGAGGTCTCCAATATTGAATTCTCATAATTTTATGTGCTTGTTTTAAGCATTCTTGACATGATCTTAGTAAACATGAAGATGGGTAAGGGTTTCTAAATGATGCTTGTCAAGGAGCTCAAGTTGGGCTAAATGGTGTTGATGATAATTGTCCTTTGAAATAAGCTCTTATAGAGATATGAAAATGAAAAGGGAAGACATCCTATAATCCAAAAGGGAAGACATCCTATAATCCAAACACAAGGCACAATGGCATATCACCCATAATAGTTCTAATGTTAGTATGATATGCCCATAAGGCAAAGGGGGTGTGCAAATGCCAATCCTAACTAGATGCATTGACCATTTTAGTTATCATGTTATTGAGAGTCTTGTTAGAGGCTTCTACTTGTTTTTTATCTTGAGGATGATAGGGTAAGGACAAGATTAACTTTATTCTAAATGCATCACATAGAACCTAAACTTGCTTATTCTTAAAGGATTTACCATTGTCGGTGATAATATTATGAATAATACTGAAGTGGTAGATGATATGATGGTCAGTAAAGTTGATATTTTTTTTGCTTTGGTCGATAATATAGGAATAACCTCTACCCATTTGATAAAATAATCGATCATGGTGATAATATAATGGCATCACCATGAGTAATGGGAATTAACTTCCTTGATGAGGTCTAGACCCAATTATGAAAAGGGCCAGAAATTTGTAGAGATGAGAAGACCATGGCTTGATACGTGATGCAAATTAGCATGTTATTAACACTTAACACAATTTTTCACATAATAATATTAGTATTATTTAAGGGTAGGCCAATAATAGTATAGATGGAGGATGCACTTACCTATAATGAGGCCACTAAAATTTCTCCCATAGATTCTATCATGCATTTTCTTGATAGCATGAGAGTCTTCATGACTATATAGACAATGAAAGAGGCAGCCATCAAAGATATATTTATAAATAATTCCTCCCATAATGGTATAGAAGGAGGTATTATAAATAAATACTCTTTGAAAATTCCTAGAAAGACCAAAAATAACTATGGTAAGGTTAAGGTAGTCAAAGGTTTGTTGATACCAAAGGTTAGGTTGGGTCTCCTCCACATTGAAAATGGTGGGAGAGGATAGTTTGACATAGGATGGTTGGGTAAGTCTATGGATGATGATAGATAGATTATAATCCAATGGTGCAGATGGTATTTTGGAGGCAAGGGAAGCTATGGTATCAGTAAACATTTTTGTAGATCATGGGGTTGAATGGATGTGATAGTGCTCAAATGATGCTAAGAGTTCATCAACTAGTTATTTGTACTATTTCAAAACATCATTCTTACACCAGTAATAGTCATTTATTTGATTGACCATAATTTTGGAATCACCAAAGATATTGATCATTTTGACTCCTAGGGCTAAGGTAGTCTAAAGGCCTATCATTAGGGATTCATACTCAACTATTTTATTGGTTCATTCAATATCAAGTTTTAAGGACAAAAGGAGAGGTTCACCATCAAAAAGGATAACGATGATACTTTTTCCCCCACCACATTGTCATTTTGATCCATCAAAGAACATGGTGACTTGATAGGTAAAATTTACTTGAAATAGGGTCACGATAGACTCATTCAAAACTCAAGAGGAGGGGGTTGGTTATCTACTAATGGTGCCTTAACCAATTGGTTAGTAATGACTTGCCCCTTAATTGACTCTTACTAGAGGAAATTGAGATCAAACTCTACTAAGAGCATGATCCTCTTAGCCATACACTATTTTTTATATGGATTGAAGTGATTGTACTTGAGTGGGTTAGTGTTGGTTATGATTTAGGTTGTATGGTTAAGAAGGTAGTGGAAAATCTTGGTAGCCATGAAAACTAAGGCCAAACAAAGTTTCTCAGTATAATTGTATCGAGTCTCATACTCTACAAGTGTGTGAGTAATATATAAAATGGATTTCTCTCTATGTTGTTCATTTTGATGAGTTAAAATTGACCCTATAGAATGGTCAGTGATAAATATATATAGGTAAAAAGGTTGGTCATCTTTAGGAGGGGTAAGGATAGGTGGTGATGAAATGTACTCTTTGAGTGAAACAAAGGCCTTTTGACAATCACTATTTCACTTAAAAGAGACATCCTTCTTCAAAAGGTGGTGAAAAGGTTGGCACCATTCTAAAATTTAGGAAATAAAATGATGAATGGACTAAAGCTTCCCCTACAAACTATGAAGTTACTTAATGTTGGTTGGAGGGAGCATATCTAGGATTTCTTTGATTTTGGTCAGATTAGGTTCAATTCCATGGAGGAAGATAATAAAACCAAGAAACTTCCCCAATAAGACCCCAAAAATACATTTCTTGGGATTGAGGTGGACATGATAGTGGATAAGCTACTCAAAGATGACTTTGAGAATGGCTAAGTGGTCCTTTTAGAGTTTTGATTTTATAAGAAGATCATCAACATAGTCCTCTACAATATTATGGATGTCATGAAATATATAGGTCATAGCATGTTGGTAGGTTGCACCAATATTGTTTAACCTAAAAGGCATGATTCTATAGAAAAGGGTTCCCCAAAGGGTGATAAAGGTGGTTTTATGCTAATATTCAAGGGTGATTGAGATTAGGTTATAACTCAAGAATCCATCCATGAGAGATAACATCTCATGTTTGACTGTAAGATCAACAAGATGGTCAATGTTGGGTAGAGGAAAGGCATCCTTGTAGTAAGCAAGGTTGAGGTCATAATAATCTAGATAAATTCATAGTCCCGTTATGGCTTTAGTGATAGGTATGACATTCAAGACCCATTGGGGGTAGTCAATGGGTTGAACAAAGTTGACAGATAAAAAGCACTAAAGCTCTTATTTCATGAGAAGGGATATATGGAGATGCATGAATCAAATTTTTTATTTGATAATTTTGGCATCATAGTGAGTGATTATGTTATGGGTAGAAATGGTGGGGTTAATTCTAGGCATTTCACTATAAGACCAAGAAAAATATATGCTACAGTCTTGGAGGAAAGAGGAGAAGTTCTAAAGTTCCTTGGTATTAAATGATTGGCCAATTTTGATAATGTGGGGGTTATATAGAGTATCCAAGATGATATTTATGGTGGATTCATTCAACATGGTAAAAGACTTGGGAGGAAGGGATTTATGGATTGAAGAATCTGGGGCACCATGGTAGGTGATGATAGAATCATCATCCTGATATTGGATAGTGTTAATGGTAGGGGAGTCCTCCCCTATCATCTCAAGATGGGTCAAAGGGATGGTTTAGTCACCCTTTCATTTTGATAAGTCAAGGGTTCAAAGCTGATCATGTTGACAAAAAAAAAAGTTAGGTGGGATGATGTCATCATCCTCACATGTAAGTAGGGGAAAAGTTGATGAGGAAGGGGTATCTTCCTCATAAATGATGGTGGTAGGTTATTTGTATTTCTTATTATTAGGAAAGATGAAACCAAATCTATGTTTCTCATGTGGGTTGTGTTCATATTATCCAATACCCAAGTTTTTTCAAGCACAGTGATAGAGGTATGTCTTGGTGAAACTTATTTTACCGAGGTAAGAGAAACTAGTGATGAATGGTCAAGGTTAAATAAAGGTGATAGAAGGATTAAGGGTTTTATCAAGTCCCCTATGGAAAAAATGGGTCTAACAATGGGGATGTCCAAAGGGAATGATATTTTCAACATTGGGGTCCTATATCAGTTGGTTGATAAGTTGCCCATACTCATGAAGAGTAAGGATTGTGTCAAGGACTAAAAGGTGATACTCCCCAAATGAAAGGTGATGGAACATTAGATTTCAAAGGGTTTATGGTAGGGATTTGGTGTGAAGGTATAGAGGACTAGTTGATGCCTTATCAATGGAAGGAGGTATGATATTCATTTTAGTGGTTAAAGGTTGGGTTTTAACTACTAAGGGTGTACTAGATTTTGGTATGAGGACACTATTGGGTTGACAGGTCATGTTGCATGTTGAAAAAGGACTTGGGTCAACCTAGATGGTGATGACCTAGTCTTCATGCTTAAACTTATTGTAATGGTGGAGGGTAGAGGGAATGTAACCTATGGACTGAATCCAAGGCCATCCTAACAAAATGTTGTATTAGAATTCACCTTCTAATACATAGAAGAGTTTGGGAAGCATATGGGGTCCTACATGGATATGAAATATGATAGTTTACAAGGTAGTGGCCATGGTATCATTGAAAGAGGTAAAGATGACTAAGTATTCATACATGACATTATCTTACAAGTTGAGTTGGTTATATGAATGAGAGGAGATGATTTTAATGTTATCCCCCCATCAATCATGACTCATTTGATGTGATTTTTGTTGATTTGAGTGGTAATAAAGAGTATGGTATATGGGTCCTCAAGGTGAATGGAAGGTATTTTTGAATCGTTAAAGGTAACAAGGTTGGAAATTTGAAGGGTACCAAAAAAGGTAGCTAGTGGTTGAGGGTCCTCAGGTTAGACCTAAATATATTGTAAAGGATATATTAGTGATTGGTAGTGATGGGGAGAGGTAGAGATAAACTCATAAAAGCTCATCCTCATTTAGGTCTGATGAAGTTATCTGAGGATAACTCTCTTTATGGATTTTGAGGGGTTAGATTGGGAGGTGCCTAAAATATACACCTTGGGTTTGGTCCAAGATGAAGACAATTGGGTAAAGGTTGGTTGGGAGTATAAAGAGGGGTATGTGTAAACAATAGAAACCTTATCCTTCCCCTTATCCATTTTTTGTGATCTTATGACCACATTGATAGTAAGGATAGAAGGAAAGGTTGAGCTATAAGATTGGTCAAATTCATCTTCACTCCAAGGTGAGAGTGGAGGAGTAGGTGAGTGTTGGGTAGGTATGGTTATTGGTTGGATTGGTATAGGGTCATAAGAGGTTCATCTATTAAAAAATCATCCTCATCCTAAAGTTAATGGATGATGGTTTGGAGAGCTCTATAGTTATTTGGATTATGGCTTGGTGTCCTATGATAAGAGCACACATAGTGGTCATTATACCAAGTGGGTTTTAAAGTTAGAGGGTCAAAGGGTTTGATGGGAGGTAATCCTAAATAAGAAGTCTAAAATAACCTATGGATAATTGTTGAGTAAGACTTGATTAAATTTGGTAAAGGTATAGTGGTCTTAGATTTGGTGGTTGGGGTAAAAAGTTTCTTGGAAATAGGTTTAGTAGTAGGTGCCTTGGGTAAGGTGGTACACATGGTCAATAGATTCAGTTTAGACAAGGGTGTTGATAAGATATAGGTATAAGATACCAAGTTAGGTATCCTAGGTACTGTTAAGTGTGAAGAAGAGAGGTGTGTCAAAAAGAAGTCGTGAAGGTATAGCCAAGATAGGTGGTGGGGTCTTAGTAGAGAGGATGTGCCTCCTACTCAAATTAGAGGGAGGAAAAATTTGGGCCTTTCATCCTTTGTGTGGTTTCACCTCATTTTTTACCTTGGTTTGACACTTGGTTGTTGGGTTTGAAGAGGTTAGGTATAATTTCATAAATGGGTGACTAAGGCTTGGTGTGGGGAGGATACCAAGGTTTTTTATAGATCTAGTTGGGTTGATAGGAGAGGGTTTATCTAATTGGGTATTGGTTGGATTAAGTTGTTGAGGGTTGGATGGTTTTGTGAAGGTTTTAGTTGGTTGGTTAGAGGGTTTAGTTATTTGGGTAGATATGGTAAGAGTCTAGTTAATGGAAGTAATTGATTAGTCTAACCATGAAAGGGTTAGAGATTCTAGTTCAGTAATGTAAGGGAGACCTAATTAATACCATAAGGTGGTTCAATCTATGTTAGGGTTGGAGATAAAGTCCAATTTTTTCACTATCCTAAAGAAGGTTTTTTAAGTTGGCTAAATTCCCTAAATGGTAAACCTGAAATACAAGCCTCTAGGTAGAGACATGAGGATGGAAACCTCATCCTCTTCCTCAATCAAAGGATGTAGGATTGATATAAGTGGTTCCTATATAGGAAGAGTAAACATGGGGGTTTCCTCCTCAAGAATAATATTTAAATGAGGAGTTGTTATCTCAGTAGCTAAAGGTGAGGGTGAGGTGATGATGGTTGGTCATTCTGGTATATCAGTTAAAAGGGTGGCTATCAATTCCACTACTTCAATAAGTGGGGAGAGAGAGAGAGGATGTTATTTCATTAGTTTGAGTGTCTAAAGGAGGGAAGGTGGGGCCATTATCTCAATAGAAAATGGAGAATTAAAAGGTTGGATACTATATGGTTCAACAATGCATGCATCAAAGACCATGTTAACTATATGGGTATCATGAGAGCACTCAACATTGTTTCTCTCATTCTTGGTAGGAGCATGGTTCAAAAAAAGGTTTCATGAATATATCAAGGGATTGGTTTGATGGTGCATTGGGGTTATCTAATGTAATCTCCCCCTTGTAAATGAGGGATTAGACAAGGCTCTTAAAAGTGTTGTACCTACTGACATCATACCCTATCACTTGGTGGAAGGCACATAGATCATTATCATTATACCAACTAGGTATGGGATGAGAGGAGTCAAATTATTGGGGTGGCTCAATATGAGGAAGATTGATGATATTGGCTTTCAATAACTTCTCCAAGATAGAAGCATAGGATTCTTCAAGTGGAGTGAATTGATTTTGGTTGTTCTAGGTTTGGTTTCTCAAGTTTTACTTTGAGGAACAAGAGGAATGTGATTAGTTAATAAAAGGTGGAGGAGAAGCTTTTAGGATAACTACATTCATGGTTCCCTTGTTCTTAGTGATATTATTGGACTAGTTTCTTGACTTGGAGGAATAATCCTCATTTGTTTTATAGGTTGAGTTTTTGTTTTTGAGCTTTAACTTTCCTTCATCAATGGCTCAATTCTATAACTTACGTGCCATGGTAAAAGATTCATCAAAGGTTCAGAATTTTTGGACACATAGTGTGGATTAGATATGTTTGGCCCATGCTCAAGTAAAAATCTCTATGAGTTTAGGTTGAGGAAAGGAAAAGGAAATCTAGTTAATATAGCTCATCCAAGAAGCTACAAAATTAGTAATGGACTCATATTTAAACTATCAGATAGAGTAGAGGTTGGTGATAGAAACTTTCATGGAGATATTGACTGAAAAGTCATCTAAGAAGGTTTGAGCTAGTTGGGTGAAAGAGGAAAGGGAGTGCTTAGGTATGAAACTATACCAATTTAATGTTAAATTGACTAAAGACATGAGGAAGGTGTGGAGGAGAAGGGAATTATTATAGGTGATGAGATAAAAAGTATGCCTAAGTTATCTAAGATGTTATTGGGGATACTCCTTACTTTTAAATTTAGAGAACTTAGGAAGTTCCCATTGGGGAGGATATGGACTAATAGGTATAGATGGATGGATGGGTTCAATACAAATTTTCTCATATGATAAGATATTGTGAGAACCTAAAATAGATGACTCTAAGGTGGTCGTCTTGTTGATAAACATCTTCATTAGGCTAACCTTGGGTGGTAAACCCAAAATGTTATAAGATACATATTGTTATGGTTGTTGAGAGAGATGTTGGTAGCGGGTAGAAGGTTGGAAGGCTACCACATACCAATATGTGGATGCCAATGGTTAGGTGGAAGATACATAAGGGTGGGTAGTAGTAGGTAGTTGGGTAGTGGGTATATTCCCTTGTAGGTTAGGGATGTATCCAAAGGTTGGTCCAAGGGGTGCTTATTGGATAGCAATGATAGTTGGGTTGGTGACTGATGGAAGGGTGGTGACCCCTATATTGATTGGTGGTAAGGTAGAGGGTATAGAAACCACAAGGATTTGAATTTAAGTGGTGGTTGATGAGTTTAAGGTACATAAAGGAAGGTTGGTAGTGTTAAAGTCAAGTAATCCTATTGTGGAGGAGTGGTGTTATGGGTAGAAGGTATAAGGGTAGTGGTAGTTTATGTTGGTTAGTTTTTAATGTTAGTATCAAAGGGGTTATTGGCTAATGAAGAGGCTTTGGTAGTTAATAATTGATTAATAACTATGGAAATAGAGGTGCTCTCCATGAGATGGGGATGCATGTAATAAGGTGGAACTACAGAATGGGATACAATAAGATGTGGTTTTAAGGCAATGTTACTAGGCCATGAGATTGTTATCTAGGAAAGTGTAAAAATTTGCATCTCCTTGAGGAACCTATTGAGGGAAGGTAGGAATTCCAAAGGGGTGAGGAGAGTCTTTTGATTCAGAAACATAGTCTATGTATGAATAGGTAGGTTGGCTTGGTGGTGGGTTTTACTCTGCAAGGTCTCTTCACTACTGACGAGTGAGAACCATATGAGATAGGGGAGATAGAAATCACAAATAGCCTTACCACTCAAATAAAGAGAAGATAAAAAAGTGATATAAGAAATCAAATCACAATCTTAAATATGCATTAAACCCTAGAGTTTTAATTAATCTCACTTTTGTCTTATGCCTTAAGAAGATATGTCACTAAAATTAGTTTGTAAATTGGGTACACAAAAAGAAGTCTATGGTTGGTTTCAAGTTGTGTTTAGCTACTCAAAAAGAATCTATATTGGAATCAATATGTGTCTTATTATTGGGGCCTACCCCCTCACTTCACATATGGTAATGATAAGGGTGTCAGGTGCTTAGCCAAAATATATTGATATCTAAAGTTTATGCTCAACTAGAGAGCTGAGTTGGTCCTCCCCTTGGTAATGACCTCCTAGTAAGATCACCAAAAGAGAGTAAGGTTATTGCTAGGTGATAAAATCTTAGTTAGACCTTGTCTTAAGTTTGATGTTTAATTGATGAAAGTTTTTTGGTTGAGTATGTACAATAAAGAGTGAAACTACAATATTTTACATTGCATTTTATGTTAAGTTATGTGAACTCAACATTCAAGCAATCTATGTATGAAATTAATTTTAAGCCCAAATGAAACTTATGATTTTATTAATGAGCATAGAATAGAGAGAAAATGCAAGTAAATGAGAACCTAAGTAGAGACACAAAGGTCACACTAGGCATGCTAGAAGGTTTCAATGAATTTATTCCTTTTTATTAGAAAGAGGTAGAATAAGAAACTAAGTATGTGTATGGTTGAAAATCTTGATTGATAGTGTACACATTGAAATTAAAATAATGTGAAGAGATCCTCTTTGGCTTGGGAAGATGACCTACATATAAGAAATCACTAAAGTAAACTTGTTTGTTAGACAAATGGTTGGATTGCCTCACAATAGTTAGATCCTAAAAGTGAGAGCTTCCTTAGGGGATGTCAATCCACACATTTAAAATATTTAAACTTATAAATATAATAGGAAAGTGCTTTCATTAATGAATCAAAAGGTACTGAAATTGAATACAAGAATGCTTGGTAAGAAAATAGACTAGGAATGATTAAATTAATGACAAACTAATTAATACTAGTGTTAGAGGGTTGGGGTATGCTTCATAAAATTAGAAAGGGGTTTGTGGATATGTAAGGACATAGAGAATTGGGTTTGATAAGGTGTACATAGATGAAATTAGCTTGCTAGTTTGGCTACCATAGTGACCATCAGTGGTTAGGCTGATCATCAGTGGTTAAGGTTTCCATCGGTGGTCAAGGTGACCATTGGTGGTTGGATAGCCCATCAGTAGTTGAATCAACCATCGATGGTTAATGTGTAAGGATCTAGGTTAGAAAAAGGGCTTATTGGTGAGATCTAGAATATGGATTATAAGAAATGGATAAGGTTTGGGATGATTACAAAATGGAAATAAAGTAGATGAATTCTAAGAAATATGTACTTGTCGCACAAAAAGTCAACTGGGTGGATGGTTGAGGTAGTTTACCTATTGGTGGAACATATCTTTGTTTTGATAGAGTAACGGTACTTGAAGGTTTGGTGGAGAGGTGGAAAAAAATTATCTCTCTGATATTATTGCTAGATTTTTGGATTACTGATGGTAATTGACTTGAAAAAAGAAACTCCCATATGTGCAAAGTTCTTGATAAAAATTGCAAATGGAACTGAACCCAACTCCTCTCTTATTATAAGCACAAGGAAGAGGTGGAAGTGAAAGTTTAATTGGGATATATAATTATAAATTATCCATGCAAAGGCTCACAATATGATTTATACAACTTATATTTAGAAAATCAAATTAGGTGGTTTTCATGTTTTTGGTTACAAAAGTACACCCTGATGACCAACAATTAGGGTGACCATCCATGGTCACCCTGACCATCGATGATTGAGTGCCAAAGTGTAAAAAGGGATAAAATTATAGGTTGATCTAGTTGATCCAAACTAACCATGAGTTAGCTCTATCAAGGGTCTAAGGGTTAAATGATCCCAAAGGGGTCCTAAGGTGGTGCATGGGTTTTTTACATTTGGAATTGTAGTGTACTAATATTTAGTGTCTACAAGTCAGATAAATAAAATCTACATATGATACCAATGGTAATAAAATAATTAATTTGGAAGTAGATGTAGAATACTATTGATTATTACCTATTCTTCCTAGTGATGAATCTATATTTGAGCTACTCTATGCTATAAAACATTAGCTTCCATGCTAACATAATAAACTTGGTAAATTTAAGAAAAAGGTTCCTTGTTTCAACAATTTCATAGCTACTATGGATCCTAAAACACATCTTATTTATTCCCTCCCTCATAATCCATACCATTTCTAAGATGGAAATTATATGTTCATTAAATAAACTACAAAAATATAATATGACACACTAACATGTCCTTTACTTATTCCCAATTATAAAGAGATCATCTTGAAGAGAATGATAACTTTAGTTTGTTATTTAAAAAATATGATATTGTTCACTTGGTCATATGAATATATGTTGGTGATTGATCCTAAAATCATTTTTCATATCATCACTTATCCACATACTAAACTCATTAGACAAAATTTATGAAATTTACTCCTAAAATTTATACCTTATGTCATAAAGAAATCATTAAAATTTTGGATGCTAAATTCATTAAACTTGTGGACTATTCAAAATGGTATCAAACATTATTCCCATTCATAAAAAAAATTACAATGGTTATTAATATATGCATTAATTTTTGTAATATAAATTTATCATGTCCAAAAGATAACTTTACCCTACCTTTAATATATGTTATCATCAATTCTACCACTGGGTATGAAATGGTATAACTCATAGATGGTTTATTAAGCTATAAACAAACTCACATAGTTAATGAAGATCAACATAGAAAAACATTTACTACATAATGGGGAACCTATTTCTAAGTTAAAATGCCTTTCTATGTCAAAAATGTTGGAGACACCTATCCAAATGTAACGACCCATATTTCTCATGATTTTATTGATAAAATTATCAAAACTTATGTGGATTACCTAATTTATAAATATAAATTCATAAAACTCACATTCATTACTTATCCATCATTTTTATTGAATCATTAAATTTAAATTCAATCTTGATCCATATAAATGCATATTTAGAGTTACATTTGGTAAACTTCTCGGTTTTCTAGTTTTTTTTTGAGGTATTCGTTAACCCTTTTGACCTCACAAGTCAAAGGATCATCCTTATCATTTGAAAACTTAATTATATTGTTGTTTACCTAATTAATTTATGTTTTTGTCTTATAATTCCCTTGAAATAGTCACCCAAATCCTTAATTTATAGATTTTAAGGTAGATTTGATGAAATTAAGGTTTTGATCATCATAGTAATTTGCTTGTCTAGCCTCCTTTGTGACCATTTTTAATTTTTTTCAAGAGGTTAAATGAGTCCAAAACATCATAATAGTCCTTATTTATTGTATCTAAGTCATATCATGTTGTATAATTGATCTAACTAGTTGGTGACAGGTTTGACTAACTTCATGACCCAATTTACTACATTTTGGGTCATTTTATAGATTTTGGAGAAAGTTTTGAATGTGAATGATAGTCTAAGGTCAGCAGAAAAACATTATATATTTTTAAAATAATAAAAATTATAATTTATACATTTTATGAAGTTCTATCAGACTTCTCAAGTGTTTTTAGTAGTTTTAGTGCCAAAAAGGCCTATTTTGAGGCTATATGTACAATTATTCAACGAAAAATTGAGATTAAAGATTATTTAGAGAATTATTTGTACATGAAAATCTCAAAAAATTTATTTGGGAGATGTTTTAGGTCTTAAAATGAATAAAATAATTTTACATCTCATATCAACCTCTTTGGCAGCTCTAGCAAGGCAATTTTCAAGTGCTCGGTACAGATAGAAGAGATAGAGTTAGGATATGAATATTTATAAATTTTAAGGAGTATTATTAATATTAAAATAATTTAAATTGGTGTGTATATTTATGGATTATTCTTTATGAAAAATCTCTAGGAGTGACAATAAGTCATTATGGCTTATTCATCCAAGAGGGGTTTGTTCTTGCCCCTGTTTCTCCAGCTCAAAATTGATGGGGATTAATGGTTTTTAAGGATGATTTTATAGGTCACATGTATTATTTTAATGATATTTTCATCATCTAAATAATATATATGAGGATCTTTCTTTTAGAAGAGGAGTGTCTTGGTATACAAGTTATTTTAGTGGATCCTCATGCAACTATCTATTTTGTATTCATGGTGGCAAATATCATAGGTTTATAATAATTAATTAATAGGGGATAATCCTTGAGTTTTATGGATTTAATGTGATTTATTCTGAGATTTTTTTTTGTCTATATTATTCAAGTGTGCTTTATTTTATGGAACATGGTTTGTGTTTAAGTAGTCTTATGTATGTTTAATTGCTAATTTTAGCTCAAAATATAGTGACATATCATGATATAGGTTATTGATCTCATATTTTACATTGGAATCATGATAATATCAAGATAAGATATCAAATTCACATTTTCAATGAATATCACAAGTGTTTCCTCTATGTACTAGTTGTATGAATTATAAAGTGTTTTGAATATGTTTATTGCTCATGGGAAGACTTTATAGATGTATTTATGCATCCATTGATTACCCCATTGCTATCATCATGAGCTAAAATTTATTATCTAAGTCCCTAAACATAAGAACTTTCATATAAAATAGGTACCAGTAGTCCATATATACTAGCAAGGTAAGTTCAAGGTGATATAAGGCTTGGTCATAAGATTTCATAGATCTTTGCAGAAGAAACATTGATAATTTAACTTTTAGATTTTGACAAGTTTCATAAGATAGGGTTAGTTAATAAGTGTATTTTAGCCTTAAAATAAGTAAATAAGACCTACAAGCCTCAAGCATGTAGGTCCTCTTTTGAGACCAAGGTCAACCTCAAATCAACATTAGAAAAAGATAAAGCTTGAAGACCTAACCCCATGGAAGATGACAAAAACCACATACCATCAAAGAGAACCTAGATGATTTCATAGTCTCATTAAGGATAGTGGATTTATTTGATGCCCTAATTAGACACCTATAAGTCCATATAAATATTGTGTACTTGATGAGTTAAAACAAGTGGTAAAAAGAGATGTTGAATGGTGTTTGAAGATAGTTTTAGATCAATCATGATTCAATTAAGTCTAAGAGCTATTGATAAGATAAATTAATTTAAATTTGAACCTTAAAACACCAATATATACTCATGACCATGACTCCTAGTAATCACCTATAGTTTGTACAAGTATTAATTGGGACCTACAATTATCTAGTAGCATTAATTTATTAAGCAGAAAGAGTGGAGGTATCGATAAGGATTGATAATATGGTTTATAGAATCATTATTTTTAATGATAAGGTCATGAGGATCATGAAGGAGATCATAAGAAAAGGCTAAGGTATAAATAGGACACACACAGTCAATGACCCTAATTAAGTGACCTACAAGCCTATTTGAAGGAAATAGTATATCTTAAAGCTAAAGAAAGGGAAAAAGAAGTTTGAAATAGTTTTAAGGTTAAATTGAATTATCAATAAAATTATATGAAATATTGGAGAGTTATTAATGATAATGGTAATGTCTTAAACCATTAAATGACAATCAAAGGACTCTAAGAGCACCTACAAGTCAATTGATAGCAGGTCAGTGCTAAGAGACATGGGTGTTTATGAAGGGTGTTTGAAAACTAACATAATTCCTCAAAAAATTTCAAATACTCTAAGGATAATATAAATTTTAATGGGATTCATGTCTAAAAAATTATATGAATAGTCATGATTGACTAAATAACCTACAACCATAGTGACTGATACCTACAACCAATTCTAGAAATTAATAACATAGTCAACTATGTTATGAACCATAAGGATTTTGTAGGGACAAAAGGAAGGAATTTTATTTGTATAAATTTTCATGAAGTGATAAAGTTTCCTACAATATGTCATATACCATTTTTTTACCTAATTATCTTATATACACATACAATCAACATCTAATGTCAATCTATAACTAGTTTATAGGGATTCAACATGAATTCTATGGATAATGAATGGAAGAGTAAACTAGTAAGGTTGAGGTTTTTTTGAAAGTTTAATTCACTAAATTTGATGAATTTAACATAATATAAAGGAGGTTTTGGGTAATAAACCTCTCAAAAATATTCCTAAGACACCAACAACCCATCCAAGGAACAAGGCACATACACCTACAACAAGTAAATAAAGAAAAGAAGTTAAAAGTTAGATAGTGATCAAGCTAAGAATGCCAAATTATTGATGGGTGTCAAAAATGAGATTTTAGGGTTATTAAAGAAGGAATAGAAACATATCCCAAGGTTAAATGTATGGTTAAACCCTCTAAAGATACCTAAAAGTGGTTTATAGAATAAGTTGACCAGATGCTTAGAAGAGAGAGCAGAGAGATGTTTGAAAAGAACCTTGAACTCAATTGGAGATTAATGAACCAATTTTAAATTCACCAAAGAATGGTCAGTATACAAATATTGAGGTCTTAAAACACAAAATAACATAGTCCAACTGAACCAAATAGGTCACCTACAGTCTTATCTTGAAGAAATAGTTTAAAGAGCAAGCCTAAAAGAGAATCTAATAGTGGTATTGAGACGTGCTCTGATGCTATGGGAATTCAAATAGGTTCAAGTTCCATTGATGGATATTTATTTTAGTATTATGTTTTAGAAAACAATAATTATAGTCAATATATAGTCAAGTGACACAATTACCTAACATAGTCATCTAGTGACTTCAAGAGTTATGGAAGCTAGGTGAAAAAATATGTTATCCACCATGTACATTGATGCCTAATAGTAGTAGAGAAGATAGGTCTAGTAAAATTATTCCAAAATTAATTTTGATAGAGTGTATAAGGATATAACACTCATTGTACTAACCTCTATGGTCAATAATGTTTATTTTCATACAAACCTTTAGTGGGTAAACTCGGTGTATTATACATGAATAAGAGATAAATGATTATAGAGAATCATTATGGATAATTTCATGTATAATTGAATAAATTTTTTAGAGATATTCCTAGTGAATTAAGTGTGTTTAAAGGTTTTTTTACCCAAATAACTTTCCTAAGTTCTTTGTACGTAGTTATTCCCATCCAGTAATGAGGTAAAATAGTGTTTTAAGGGCTCTAGAGGTGTGATCAAACTCTAAAATTTGGTAAAAAATATGATTATGAGTGTATTAATATATTAACGGTCACTTAAAGGTCATACTAATAATGTAAATATCCAATATTTTGTCTTAGACCTTGCCTAATTCATTAGCAAAGGGAAATTTTGAGACTAAGTAGGTCTACTTGGTATCAAAGCATAAAATAAGTTGATATATCTCATAGAGGGATATTGAGGTATTAAAAATTCATTAATAAGGTCTATATACACTTAAAAGGTGAAATAATAATCATTTTTAGTCTAGGTGCCCTTGAGGGCTAGCAAGAAGAAAATAAGCCTAAACCCCAAGTGCTCTAAAGAGTACACCATGAACTCATAAATAGGTAATGATCACTTCTAAAGCATGTGAAATCATAGGGGAGATTTTTCCATAGGTGTGTGAAACTCTCTAATAATGAGTATTGAGACCCAAAACTTAGTCTATACATCCCTTGAGCCTCAAAAATGTTAAGCAAGACACCCTAAGAGCAATGTCAAATGATTGTACCATATCTCAAACTTATCATGTTGAGATGAGCCATTTTAGATAGCTGAGAAGGCAATTTAATTATGTTTTCCAAGTGAAAGGAGGTTAGTTGGACATCCCATCTTTATAAATAATTGTTATTATACCAACATGTCTTCGACCCTTCTAAAACCCTAATTGTGACTAGTCAAGAGAAATGGACTTAAAATGCACATAAAATTCCATATATTTACCATAAAACATATTTTATGTTTCTGAGGACTCTAAGGAGGTTCTTGACATGTGTTATTTTTCTAACATCACTTGTACAAATTGCTCCAAAAAACCTATTTTTTATGAATTTTGGTGTGTTTTAAGTGTTTGAGAAGGGGATAACTTCCAAATCATGTGATGAGGTCATTTGGGAAATGTAGTAAATACTAAATCTCAAAAACATGAATGAGAGATTATGTAAGTGATCAAACTAGTCATGCTTTTCAAGGCAGTCCCAAACAGGCTCAATATAAGACTAGGAAGTAAGGTGCTTTCTTTGTTTACACACTTTCACAAGGTCTCAAGGCCATAAAATTTACATGTAGGTTTTTGAAAGTGTGATAAAAGTGAAACAAACACTTTTAGATGTTAGGTTGTGGAGCTAAAATCTTCACTGTATGCAAACATGGAGGAGGTTGCCGAGTGTCACATTCATTGGCATCAGTCAGGCCAATCGATGTCAGTCAGGGGTGAACAGGAAGCTGCTGACATCGGCAGGAGTCAGTGGATGTCAGTCACCTCCATTCAGACAGGGATCAATGTCAGTCACCTGTGTGGTTCCAAAACTATTCATTGCATGAACAGTTAGTTTGTTGAACTAATTTTTTGCATGTAAAGACTATTTTGAGTCTTGAGCTACGTGTCTAATTATTGTAAATTAGAAGTCTAAGTTATTGTTTAGTATGGGATCTATTTATAGACTCATTGGCATGTATTTTAATGAGAGAAATAGAGGAAGGCAAGGTAGATCCTTCTAATTGTAAGATCATTTGAATTGCAGGTTGTTGAAAGTTCATGGTAGATCTACATGTGTAAGTAAGATCATTTGAGTTGCAGGTTGTTGCAAGTTCATGGGAGATCTACTTGAAGTACTTTGAGTACTTGTGTACTGGAAGTGTTATTACTGACTAGTTGGAGGTGAACAACAATTCTACATTTGAGTTGTGTGTTGGGACCATTTTTGGTAGGAGAGTGAACTCCTGATTGAGAATTACTGGGAGCCCTTCAGGTGTGGGAAGCCTCACAGAGGTGTGAGAAGAAGTGACATCTTCTTTATTGTATTTTATTTATAGATGAGTATTAATACAAGATTGTGTATTGTCTCTCATATTTTGTGCTATTTGTGAATTCTAGTTACTTGTTCATTCTGGTATAATTATGTGTTTAGTTGCTTATACAAGGTAATCATATGTAGTCTTATTGAGGAGTAGGATCCTGACAGTTGATATCAGAGCATTTATGTTCTAGATTCCTTTACAAGTGGTATCAAACCTTTTGGTTGGGTTACTAATAGGTTTTATCAGATCTGGTTAGTGTTTGTTGATTACAAGTCACTCACAGGGATTTTTGTTTGAGTGGGAGTATAGCAATGGCAGAAGAAAGTAAGCTATGAATGGAGAAGTTTAATGGAAAAAACTATCAATTATGGAGGATGCAGATAGAAGATTATTTGTATCAGAAAGATTTTTACTTACCATTGGGTGGGGTTACATGCAAGCCCATGGATATGAAGGATGAAGAATGGGAGGTTCTTGATCGGAAGGCTCTGGGATCTATAAGGTTGAGCCTTGCATTGTCTGTGATTTTTAACTTATCACAGGCTAAGACAATGGTAGAGTTGATGGAATCTTTGGAAAATTTATATGAAAAACCCTCAGCTTCGAATAAGGTATTTGTTATGAAGCAATTATTTAATTTGCAAATGTTAGAAGGTGGATCTGTTCATAGTCATCTTAGTGATTTCCATGGTTTGGTAAACCAATTAAATTCAGTCAATATTATTTTTGATGATGAAATTAAGGCTCTCTTAATCTTATGCTCATTACCTAAAATTTGGGAGAGTTTGGTAATGGCAATTAGTAATACTGCGTCTGCTTCAAAAATCTTAAAAGTGGATGATGTTGTGAGTGTAATCTTGAATGAAGAAATTCGCAGGAAAAGCATAGGTGAATCATCAGGGAATGCTTTGAGTTTTGAAAGTAGGGGAAGGAAAAGAGATAAGATCGAGCATGGGAGATCAAGGTCAAAGATAAGAAGGAGATCCAAATCCAGGTATGGTAGAATAACCTACTGGAAATGTGAAAATCAAGGGCATGTAAAGAGAGATTACTAGGTGAATGAAGATCAACATGAAGGACATGAAGAAGCAGATGTTGCAGATATTGTTGCATAGGATGCTCTGGTATGTTCCTTGGATAAAGTGGAATATTGGGTTTTAGATTATGGTGCCTCTTTCCATGCATCCCCAAATAGGGAATTTTTTCATGAATATGTGCAGGGAGACTTTGGAGAGATTTATTTAGGGGATGGTAAGCCTTGTCAAATAGTTGGCAAAGGGAAAGTGAAGCTGAAATTGTAGACGGGCAACACATGGGTGTTGAAGGAGGTCATGCATGTCCCAGTCCTAAAGCGGAATTTGATTTATGTTGGAAAGTTGCGTGATGAGGGTTGCACAGTAACTCTCATATCGGAATCTTGGAAATTTTCCAAGGGTGCACTTGTTGTAGCAAGAGGTAAGAAATTAGGTACACTTTATCTATCTACTTGTATTACTGATTCTCCTTCTAGTTTATCTACTATAGTTGTAGATTCAAAGATGTGGCTTAATAGGCTTGGTCACATGAATAAGAAGGGGATGCATGTTCTTGAGTCAAAGGGTATGCTTCTAGATTTAAAAATCATGGATCGAGACTTTTATAAACAAAAGAAGAAAGTGATGTTTCTTGAGAAATTCGATGTTCGTGACAAGAACAAAAAAGCCTTGGTTTTTAAGGAGAAGATGACAGACATAGATCAGCATAAGGGGCTAAATAATTTTGAGTAGAGAAAGGTTTATATAGACAAGGGTTTGATCCAAAAGGAGCTCGCAAGTAGAAGTCATCCCTCACAAGTAAAACATAGAGACCAACATCAGTTATAAAACTGACGTCGGCATCTAGATAGGGACCGACATTGGCTATGTGTAGCCTGATGTCGGTGACTCCAGACAAATAAACACTAGCGTTAGTCATGGGGAACTAATGTCAATGATGAGGTAGTCGCATGGAACTGACGTCGATTGGGTGCAGACTGAGATGTGACTGACATCGGTCACTGAGACATATTTTGAGTAGACAATAAGTTGTCACAGAGTCTCAAACGCCCATATGGAGGACTGAAAGGGTAAGTAAGCCTCAAATTCATCATTTCCCTTCTTTACACTACTTGTTGCTCATTTATGGTCAAGAACTAGGAAGTTATTAAAGAAGCAGAGTAGGTAAAATCTAGGAAACAGTGGGAGCTTGGCATGGATGAGGAATGTGATTCCTTGGAGAAGAACCAAACGGGAGTTTTTTGGTAGAGTTGTCGGCTGGAAGAAAGCACTGAGATATGAATGGATTTTTAGGATAAAGAAGAGTGGGAATAAACATGTGAGATGGAAGGCCAGGGTATATGGTCTTGAGTAAGCTGCAGGACAATGGAGGTTTAACCATTGTGTTTTCTTTACCAAGTTGGATAATATTAGCTACATTATCCTATTACTATATGTTGTGCTTGTTGCGAGGTCACATATGCAAGGAGTTGCTAAAATAAAGGTAAAGTTATTTCAAAGGTGTGTCATGAGGAATCTGGGAGTAAGAAGATTCTTTGACATGAGTGTGTTCTAGAGACATGGAAGGTCACAGGTTGATTTTGTCTCCAGATGATTGTATGAAACCGATTAGTACGCCGATGGTTGGATAGTTCTATGAACAGTGTCCTGATTCACATGATGAGGTTAAGTACATGTGTACTAGACCTGAGTTTGCCCAAAAAGTGGGTATTGTCAGCAAGTTCATGGTCAATTCAGGAAAGAAGCACTGGAGGGTAGTTCAGTGGATTCTCAAGTATTTTAGAGGGACTAGCAGTAGGTATACATGCTATGCAGGGTTAAGCACTTCTCTACATGGGTATGTAGAATCAGATGTGGCAAGGGATTTGGATAACATGAGTTACACTATAGGGTTTGTTGTGGTGGATGGTCTTCAGGGGTGATCTTGAAGAGGGATACAAGCTAGGAAACAAACTAGATGATGTACAGGTATAGGGATAGGTGCAGCTATTTATCTCCAAGTGGGAGATTGTTAGGTTGTGAAGCTAAAAGATTCATTGTATGCAAACATGGAGGAGGTTGATGAGTGTCATAGTCACTGGTGTCAGTCAAGCCAATCAACATCGGTTAGGGGTGAACATGAAGCTACAGACATTGGTAGGAGTCGACCAACATCAGTCACCTCCAGTCAGAGAGGGACTGATGTCGGTCACTTGTGCAGTTCCAAAACTGTTCATTGCATGAATAGTTAGTTTGTTAAACTGACTATTTGCATGTAAAGACTATTTTGAGTCTTGAGTTGCGTGTCTAATTATTGTAAATTAGAAGTCTAAGTTATTTTTTAGTATGGGATCTATTTATAGACTCATTGCCATGTATTGTAATGAGAGCAATAGAGGAAGGCAAGGTAGATCCTTCCAATTGTAAGATCATTTGAATTGCAGGTTGTTGCAAGTTCATGGTAGATCTACATCTGTAAGTAAAATCATTTGAGTTGTAGGTTGTTGCAAGTTCATGGGAGATCTACTTGAAGTACTTTGAGTACTTGTGTACTGGTAGTGTTATTACTGACTAGTTGGAGGTGAAAAACAATTCTGTCTTTGAGTTGTGTGTTGAGACCATTTTTGGTAGGAGAGTGAACTCTTGATTGTGAATTAATGGGATCCCTTGAGGTGTGGGAAGCCTCATAGAGGTGTGAGAAGAAGTGGCATCTTCTTTATTGTATTTTATTTCTGGATGAGTATTAATACAAGATTATGTATTGTCTCTCATATTCTGTGCTATTTGTGAATTCTAGTTAATTGTTCATTCTGGTATAATTCTATGTTTAGTTGCTTATAAAAGGTAATCATATGTACTCTTATTGAGGAGTAGGATCTTGACAGTTGATATCAGAGCATTTATGTTCTATATTCCTTTACAAGTGGTATCAGAGCTTTTGGTTAGGTTACTAACAGGTTGTATCACATCTGGTTAGTGTTTGTTGATTACAGGTCACTCATAGGGGTTTCTGTTTGAGTGGGAGTATAGCAATGGCAGAAGAAAGTAAGCTATGAATGGAGAATTTTAATGGCAAGAACTATCAATTATGGAGGATGTAGATAGAAGATTATCTATATCAGAAATATTTGTACTTACCATTGGGTGGGGTTGCATGCAAGCCCACGGATATGAAGGATGAAGAATGGGAGGTTCTTGATCAGAAGGCTCTAGGATCTATAAGGTTGAGCCTTGCATCATCTGTGATTTCTAACTTATCACAGGCTAAGACAATAGTAGATTTGATGGAATCTTTGGCAAATTTATATGAAAAACCCTCAGCTTTGAATAAGGTATTTCTTATGAAGCAATTATTTAATTTGCAAATGTTGGAAAGTGGATCTGTTCATAGTCATCTTAGTGATTTCCATGGTTTGGTAAACTAGTTAAATTTGGTCAATATTGTTTTTGATGATGAAATTAAGGCTCTCTTAATCTTATGCTCATTACCTAAAAGTTGGGAGAGTTTGGTAATGGTAGTAAGTAATACTGTGTCTGCTTCAAAAATCTTAGAAGTGGATGATCTTGTGAGTGTAATCTTGAATGAAGAAATTTGCAGGAAAAGCATAGGTGAATCATCAAGGAATGATTTGAGTGTTGAAAGTAGGGGAAGGCAAAGAGAGAAGATGAAGCATGGGAGATCAAGGTTCAAGATAGGCAGGAGATCCAAATCTAGGTATGGCAGAATAACCTACTGGAAATGTGGAAAGCAAGGGCATGTAAAAAGAGATTGTTGGGTGAATGAAGATCAACATGAAGGACATGAAGAAGTAGATGTTGTAGATATTGTTGCATAGGATGCTCAGGTATGTTCCTTGGATAAAGTGGAATCTTGGGTTTTAGATTCTAGTGCCTCTTTCCATGCATCCCCAAATAGGGAATTTTTTCATGAATATGTCTAGGGAGACTTTAGAGAAATTTATTTAGGGGATGGTAAGCCTTGTCAAATGGTTGGCAAAGGGAAAGTGAAGCTAAAATTGTAGACGGGCAACACATGGGTGTTGAACGAGGTCATCCATGTCCCAGTCCTCAAGCAAAATTTGATTTATGTTGGAAAGTTGGGTGATGAGGGTTTCACAGTAACTCTCATAGCAGACTCTTGGAAAGTTTCCAAGGGTACACTTGTTGTAGCAAGAGGTAAGAAAGTAGGTACGCTTTATCTATCTACTTGTATTACTGATTCTCCTTCTGGTTTATCTACTTCAACTGTAGATTTGAAGATGTGGTTTAATAGGCTTGGTCACATGAATAAAAAGGGGATGCATGTTCTTGAGTCAAAGGGTATGCTTTCAGATTTGAAAATCATGGATCAATATTTTTGTAAACAAAAGAAGAAAGTGATGTTTCTTGAGAAATCTGATGTTTGTGACAAGAACAAGAAAGCCTTGGTTTTCAAGGAGAAGATGACGGATAGAGATCAGCACAAGGGGATGAAGAATTCTGAGTAGAGCAAGGTTGATATGGACAAGGGTTTGATCAAAAAGGAGCTCATAGGTAGAAGTCATCACTCACAAGCAAAACACAGAGACCGATGTCGGTTATAAAATTGACGTTGACATCTAGACTGGGATCGACGTTGGCTGTGTAGCCTGACATCAGTGACTCCAGACAAATAAACATTAGCATCGGTCATGGGGAATCGACGTCAATGATGAGGTAGTCGTATGGAATTGACATTAGTCACTGAGATAGATTTTGGGTGGACAGAAAGCTATCAAGGAGTCTCAAATGACCATATGGAGGACTGAAAGGGTAAGTAAGCCTCAAATTCATCATTTCCCTTCTTTACACTACTTGTTGCTCACTGATGGTCAAGAACCAGGATGTTATTAAAGAAGTAGAGCAGGTATAATCTAGGAAACAGTGGGTGCTTGGCATGGATGAGGAATGTGATTCCTTGGAGAAGAAGAAAATGAGAGTTTTTTGGTAGAGTTGCTGGCTTGAAGAAAGCACTGAGAGATGAACGGATTTTCAGGATAAAGAAAAGTCAGAATGGACACGTGAGATGGAAGGCTAGGGTATATGGTCTTGAGTAAGCTACAGGATAATGAAGGTTTAACCATTGTGTTTTCTTTACCAAGTTGGATAATATTAGCTACATTATCCTATTATTGTATGTTGTGCTTGTTGCGGGGTCACATATGCAGGGAGTTGTTGAACTAAAGGTAAAGTTAGTTCAGAGGTGTGTCATGATGAATCTGGGAGCAACAAGATTCTTTAACATGAGTGTGTTCTAGAGACATGGAAGGTCACAAGTTGATTTTGTCTCCAGATGATTGTGTGAAACCGGTTAGCACGTTGATGGTTGGACAGTTCTATGAACAGTGCCCTGATTCATATGATGAGGTTAAGTACATGTGTACTAAACCTAAGTTTGCCCAAGCAGTGGGTATTGTCAGAAAGTTCATGGTCAATCCAGGAAAGAAGCACTGGAGGGTAGTTCAGTGGATTCTCAGGTATCTGATAGGCACCAGTAGTAGGTATACATGCTATGCAAGGTCAAGCACTTCTCTACATAGGTATGTAGAATTAGATGTGGCAAGGGATTTGGATGACATGAGTTGCACTACAGGGTTTGTTGTGGTGGTTGGTCTTCAAGGGTGTTCTTGAAGAGGAATAAAATCAAGGAAACAAACTAAATGATGTATAGGTACAGGTATAGGTGCAACTATTTATCTCCAAGTGGGAGATTGTTAGGTTATGGAGCTAAAAGCTTCACTATATGCAAATATGGAGGAGGTTTTTGAGTGTCACAGTCACTGGCATCAGTCAGGCCAACTGACATCAGTTAGGGGTGAACAAGAAGCTGCCGACATTAGTAGGAGTCAGCTGACATCAGTCACCTCCAGTTAAATAGGGATTGACGTCAGTCACTTGTGTAGTTCTAGAACTGTTCGTTGCACGAATAGTTAGTTTGTTGAACCAATTTTTTGCATGTAAAGACTATTTTGAGTCTTGAGCTGCATGTTTAATTATTGTAAATTAGAAGTCTAAGTTATTATTTAGTATGGGATCTATTTATAGACTCATTGGCATGTATTGTAATGAGATCAATAGAGGAAGGCAAGGTAGATCCTTCCAATTGTAATATCATTTGAATTGCAAGTTGTTGCAAGTTCATGGTAGATATACATGTGTAAGTAAGATCATTTGAGTTGCAGGTTGTTGCAAGTTTGTGGGGGATCTACTAGAAGTACTTTGAGTACTTGTGTACTGGCAGTGTTATTACTGACTGGTTTGAGGTGAACAATAATTCTGTGTTTGAGTTCTGTGTTGGGACCATTTTTGGTAGGAGATTGAACTCTTGATTGAGAATTACTGGGATCCCTTGAGGTGTGGGAAGCCTCATAGAGGTGTGAGAAGAAGTGGAATCTTCTTTATTGTATTTTCTTTTTGGATGAGTATTAATACAAGATTATGTATTGTCTCTCATATTCTGTGTTATTTGTGAATTCTAGTTACTTGTTCATTCTGGTATAATTTCGTGTTTAGTTGCTTATACAAGGTAGTCATATGTACTCTTATTGAGTAGTAGGATCTTGACAGTTGGTATCAAAGCATTTATGTTCTAGATTCCTTTACATTAGATAGTTTCACATGTGTGGGTTCTCCCATTAGTAAGTTTTCTACTTTCGAGGCTTAGAGGGCTAATTAGGCTAAATTTGGGAAAGAAAATGAGCTAAAAAGTACACTTGCAATCAGAATCTGATCACAAAATTTTGTGTGGAGATATAAGGGGATAAAGTGTGTCTTAAAATACTCTTATTTTTCCATAGCCATCTCCATCTTCTTCTAGACAAGGTGTCTATCTATTTTTAGGTCTATAAGGATTTTAGAAGAGTTTATCTATTATGTGACCATCCATTGAAGAAATTTGTAGTCTTGAATACAAGCTCCACTTCTCCCTTCTATACCATTATAAAAATGATCTTTCCAAGGAACCTAAACACTAAATCATTATATATTACTTATAAAAATATTTTTAAAGGTTAATGCACATTCTCCACACTTAAAATGAGGTGGGAACAAGTCAAAGATCATTTTTTAAGACTCGAAAAAGTTTGAAAGAGTCTCAAAGTCTCTAAAAATATCTTCTCTCCATCGAATGCCTAGGCATGTTGAAGGAGTCAAACTTGCACTTCAATTCTTATAACAGCCCATGAATCATTAGAAGACCTATTGAATGTCCTATAATAATGTTTAAATTAAGAGTAAAGGAGTAATTAAAGTCTTATTTTTAAGGGGGAAGACCAATTCTTTAATAAAGACACAAGACCTAGTAGCTAGGGGTTCTAGGAAGTATTTAGGCACTCTCTAAGTGGTCAATGCTTGACCAATAATTATTAATATGTTTTCAAGTCCAAAAAACATTTTAAACTCTATCTTCCACACCAACCTAAGGACTTTGATGTTTGAAAAGGTTTGATAAAATGCTATGTAGCACCTAAGGAGGAAGAAGACCAAGTTTGAAAGATCCTACTTTAGGGCTAATTTATCTCCAAGCATTTGTTCTTTCTATTCGAAATTATTTTATAGAATTTAATTTATCACTCATTTCTTTTGGTTGTGCTAAAAAGATGAATTTTTTTTTACTCATGTTTTGAGAGAAATAATAAGCTTTTGTTCCTCCATTTTATAGGTTATTAGTGAAGTGTATGGGTTTCCCCTTAATATAACATAGTGAAGCACTTGTTTTCCTATGATATTGTCTAATTTTTATACCTTCATGTAATGTCTTGATGTTATAAAAGTCATTCTAAGTTTATAGATCATCTTTAGTGAAAGCATTGGATGTGAATTAAGTTCATTTACATTATTTATTTTCAAAAACTATGTTTTGTCAAGTCCTTGTGAAAGACTATTGTATAAGTCATTCCTAAGTGTAGAGAATGTGTGAAAGCTTCTCCCTTTAATAAGAGTGTTCATTTTAAGAATTAGTGGTCATACAACATTGGTGTGTCACCTTCATTTCTACTTTCCCTTTCAATTCCATTTCAAATAGTGTCTTTTTCACCATTTTGATTATGAGAATTAGTAGTTAATAAGTCTAAAAACACATATTAGTAAGAGCACCAATGAAACTAGCCCTATATAGATATTATCTCCCTTCTAATGTCATCCACACTTAGGATAGATTCCATGCTCCATCAAAGTGAGAAACAACACACTTTCTTTCAAGGGTATACTTCTGATTAACAATAATTTTTAGCATGTCTGGTGAGACACTTTATCCTTAGAATAATTAATTTTTGGAGCTAAGGTACTTACATTTGAAGAGGACACTCATTATAATCAAACCCTAAATAGTAATTCAATTTTTAGAGTTCTTATAAGTATTCAAGTAGTAATTTCATGCCAAAGGTTATCACAAGATCATTTAATAAAGGTATTCCTCTTAAATTTATTGAGTTGCCTTATACTTCTTACAAAAGGAAAAAGTTTAATAAGATAAAACCCTATTCTATAAATAAATATCTATCTCTTGGTTAGCATATTGTCCTAAGCAGTGAAATTCCCACTATCCAAATGTCCATCAAAAACTAAGTGTTTGTCTCATTCAATTGAGGTAACCCACTAAATCTTGCCCAATTTGATGATCTACCTGTATCAAATCTTAAGGACATCTCATTTTTCTCAAGAGAGGATCAACCAACTCCTATTGAGCACATCAAGTATGTTGTCAACCTCTATTTAGGTAACCAGTAAATATCTATCTCTTGGTTAGCATATTGTCCTAAGCAGTGAAATTCCCACTATCCAAATGTCCATCAAAAACTAAGTGTTTGTCTCATTCTATTGAGGTAACCCACTAAATCTTGCCCAATTTGATGATATACCTGTATCAAATCTTAAGGACATCTCATTTTTCTCAAGAGAGGATCAACCAACTCCTATTGAGCACATCAAGGATGTTGTCAACCTCTATTTAGTCCATAATTTCATTCGGGAGAACATAGCTATAAGAGTAATGATTTCTTCCTTTAAAAGAAAATAACTACAGTGGTAAGGAATCCTCCCAATCAACTCCATTACTTCTTGGTATGACTTAGGTATAAAATTAGTCAATCAATTTGAGGACAAATATGACCACTTGTCCTTAGTTCAATAGATAGCCACCACGAAGAGGCTTCATCATGACTTCTTAACTGAATTTAACCCTAGATTTCAAAAATCATGGACCAAGATACTTCTATTAATCAATCCATCCCTAGAATATGATTTTTTTACTATCTAATATCCCTCAACTCTAACATTAGTGTCATGATCCAATCAATGGGTGGTACCACTTTGCCTGATGTATTTGAAGTTGTAATAAGAGCTAAGAATAATTTGATATAAGCTAGTAAATTGGTATCTAGGCCTCTTATGAATTTTTTACCTATAATATAACCTATACAATACCATCAAGATCTTCCTATGAATTATATTCCATCCACCCAAACACAAGCTTTAGCCCCTCCTAGCCAATCAACTAAGATGGGAGAGCTCACAGGGATGTTGCAGTCCTTTGGGAATTAGATTATCTAATTGAAGAACCACTAATACCAAGAAAATATGCCTTATAAAGTAATTAATCAACCTAATTATGAGCCTTTTAGAGATAATACTCCACCTTATCAAGGCTTTAGATAATATAGGCCATTCTACCAAGCTCAATGAGCTATAATTCAAGCTAAACCATATGCATATGTTGATCTAGATGATCCATCATATTTTAAGGCTATTGTTCCTATGCCTACTCATAATAAAATAATTTTGGATTTAGGTTGGTAGTCATCAAATAAAAATGACTTACAAAATCAAGCATTGGTTAATCAATCTATAATCATGCTTTAAATGACTCCAAAAGAAGTTTCTCTTCAAGAGGGTCAACATAACGAAGGTATGTCAAAAAAAGACAATATGACTTATGGTCAAGTGTAGCTAGATTCTAATTTTGTTAATTGTTATCTAGATGACCATGTGGCCTTGAATAAAGCTGGTGACTTAGGTGCATCAAGCAATGTGGTTATAGTTATGATTAGATCCAAAAATAAATATATTAAAGAGAATAAGGGCGTTTTTAATGATTCAATTACACCTTAAAATGTTCCTAATATTTCTAATAATCAATTTGACACCCCTATACAATATAAAAATCATAATTTAGAGGTTAGCAAGTCTCATCAAGCATCATAGGTTCAATATTAGCCAATTTTTTAATATCTACAACCAAGGGTAGGTGTATTTCCTTATAAAAGTATTGATCATATGAATAAGTCAAATTTTTTTATGATCATGTGGAATTCCTTATCAATCCTAGGATAAAAGGACATGCTCATACAAGAACTTTTAGGTCTCAAATTGACATCAAAACCATATGAGAAGGAGAGCATAGTTTTGGCCAATTCTGATTAGCCAATAAGACATCAAGTACAAAAAGTACACAAAGAGTTAAGGGTGGGTAAATATGAAGTAAAATTTTTTAAAAATCATCCCTTTTATCTCTCTTTGATATTTTGGGATACAATAGTTCATAACTTCATAGTGGATAGTGGATCCAATAACATTATCATGCCTAAACAAATTATGGATAAGATTGGTCTAGTCTATGAACCATATACAAAAAGGGGTATTTTAAATATATGGGTATCCAAAAAATATGATAAGCATGATAAATAACTTGAAATTGACATTACATTCTTGTCTTAATGTCACCATTTAGTAGGATATAGTGGTGGTGAACTTGCCTCCTTACTTTACCATGTGTTTGTTAAGAGACTTCACCTTGAAGATTAGGGGTTACCTATTAGATGATTAGACATAATTAATGTTCAAAACCAAGTATGGTATAAAAATAATAATACATTATGAACCCATTTAACATTTCCACTTCGAGCCTTATATGCCAAGTGTTATAAACACTAACCATGTCATCTTGGATGAGGTGCTAGAAGCTAATGGAGTGGAAATTAACTCACCTCTACATGGATTTCTAGATTTATTCCTTGATGAATGGGACTAAAATTTATATGATCATGATCCATGTAAGATAATTTATGAGGAGGGAATTGGTGTCTATTACCTCCATGATAATGTTGTACTAATTCCATCCATGGTGAAGGATGATGAATCTAGTGATGGTCTATGGAAGATAAACTTTGATGGATTAAAGAATAAATATGGTAATGGGGTTGGAATAATTTTGATTTACCTATAAAAATAAATGTATTTTTCCTAAATTAAGTTTAAGTTTGGTTGCTCAACTAATGTTGTAGAGTACGAGGCACTAGTCCATTGTTTGTAGTGGGATAAGAAGATGGGAATCAACACCTTACAAGTTTTTAGTGATAGTTAACTTATAGTTCACCAAGAAAGATGTATTAACATATGGAAAAACACATTTCTTAGATATTATAAGCCTAGGGTGTGGGATTTACTTGAGTATTTCAAGATTTTAACATTCAAGTAGTACCAAGAGACAATAATAAATATGCAGATAGGTTTGATGCCATAGATGCTTATTTTAGTATTTTAGTTGATATAAAAAATGTGAAAAATTAGTCATACATCAACGTAGTTGTAAGGAATTCCATTATAAATAACCATGCGAACTAGCAGGTATTTGAGGATGATAATTAGATTTCTAGGTTCTTGTAAGAGTAGGTTGAGTTTTCTTCAAGGAAATAGTCATTTTTTTTACAATAATATGGGGATCAGAGTATGAAACTAAAAAACTAATAAGCTGCCAAAAAATATAGTTACACTTGAGAACATCTTCTGTGGAGATGATTAGATGAGGAAAGAGATGTCATCTTTGTCAACTAAAGAAGATCATTATGCCAACATGGAGATTAAAGCTACAAGGAATTTGAAATTAGGTAATGTATGCACTGCTTCACAAAAATAATCCTTCATTGAGTTATGTACAAGTTTTTTTAATGTGTTTACATGGTAATATAGTGATCTAAAATGATCTGAGCCAAGTCTATCTCAACACGCCATTGATTTAGAGGCTAAATATAAACTAGTGAAATAAAGGTAAATGCCTATAAATACAAAACATGAGCATTTGCTCAAAACTGAGCCTCATAAGCTCATAGAGTCAACTATCATATTTCCAATTAAGCACTCAACTTGGGTGGCAAACCTTGCCCTAGTACATAAAAAGAATGGTGAAATCATACTTTGTGTTGATTTCCAAATTTAAACAAGGTTTCCCTTAAACATCACTATCAATTACCATCTAAAGAATAGATATTGTAGTTAGTTGTAGGTGTTTCACTCAAATTTTGTTATTATTCAAATGAAGGCATTAAAACTAGAAATATGGGTTATGGTAGAAATATCGATAAAAGTGTACACATTGGATTAGAAGATTGTGAAGATCTCCTCATTGGCTTGGAAGGAATACCTACAAATAAGAAAGCACTAAAGAAAATTTGTTGGTTAGGAAAGTAGCTAGGTGGATCACCTATCTATGGCTAGATCCCAAAAGCATGAGCTTCCTTAGGGGATATCAATCCACCATTTTAATATAATTAATTTGATGAAATAGAATGAATGTACTTCCATTAATAATCAAAATGTATTGAAATTGATAAACATGATTGATTGATAAAGAGATGTGTTAGAAATGATCTAATTAGCGATAAGTTGATTAGTGTTAGTGCTAATGGGCTGGGGAATGGTTCAAAAAATTAGGTAGAAGTCTATGGTTAGGCAAAAGCATAGATGATGCAGGAGCATCTACATATATCTTGGCAAGACGTGTTTACATTTGATTATTGAATTCAAATTCTTGTTTTCCCTCCAAATTGTATTTAGATTTCAAACTTTTACCTTGAGAGTAAATATAATTGTCAAAAGTGAAAAGTGAAAAGGTAAGAGAATCTCCATGTTGGCAGCTAATCTTGGCTTAAAGAGAAAATGAGGGGAGTGGTTGAAATTTTTCAACCGTAAGATATTAATCTTCTCCAAATTGGTGTATTGTTACAAATTAAAAACTGTGTTTTGTCTTGAGCCCAAGATTGGGCATAGAAGTTAGAGAGGAGGTTATTAAAATATATATATATATAACAAAAAGAAAATTCATTCAAGAGGGATGAAAGGTATGTAGAAGAAAAGAGGAGAAGGATGAAAGGGATGAAGAGGAAGAAAAACTGATCAGCAGGCGTGTAATAATGCAGAGAAGATACCAGTAGTTGACTGGAACTGGGATGCTCAGCAGGGATAGAGTTTAGATTGTTAGAGAAAAAGACGTGAGGAAGAGCCAAGGAATTTTAAAAAAGACTATCCAGTGTATAATGAGCGTGCATTATTCTATTCCAGACTGTTCATATTTCTCCAGATAGTCAACACCTTCTCTCCAAGATTTTTGTTGCAAATCCAGAGATAAGAATATCAATTCCTAATATATGAAACCACAAATGGTTCTTGAAAGATTTACCTGTAGATTTGGGAGATGTAGCTGGTACTAGTGATAATCAGTTTGATGATTTAGATCAGAAACAACAAAGTGTCGATGAAATTATTCAAATTATTGCTGAAGCTAGGATACCGACACCAGGGGTTGGAAGGATAGACCATTATTTTGGAGGAAGCCTTGACTTTGATAAAATGAATCTGAAGAATGATGATGCAAAATTTGACATTGATAGTAGTAGGGAGTTGTATGTGCTATGTAATGGCATCATGCCACCTGCATTGCTTAGTTTATAGCATCTGAGTGAGACTTGAACTTCCTTTGGGTGTTGATAAATTTCTTGGAAGTTTGGAGGTGTGAACTGTGATGTCATACCATCTATTTGCTATTGAAGCCTAGTAATTAATGGAAAGTGGTAAATGCATATTTGCAGTCTGTTGAAAGCATAGAGAGGCTTTATGAGTCCATTGATTAAAATGGGAAGTGATTCCCATTGAATTGAAATAGTTGAGATCAAAGGGGACAATAGAGGTTGTATTTGCAAGGAAGGACAATGCACTAGCTGCTGTAAAGTGATATAATAATGTGAAACTTGATGGAAAACCAAGAAAGATGGAATTTATCAGTGCAAACCTCTCCCTACCTGTTACAAACACTCAGTCTATGAACGAGATTTTTGGAAAATGCAGCTAAAACTTCTGGCAGAGATAAGCGAATGGCATCAATGTTTGAAGACCTTTTGGCCATAAGCGTAGAGGAGAATGATGGACTCAAACTGAGCCAGTGTAATGCGTATTCATCTATGTGGTAAGACATGTCTTTTATAATGTAGAATGAGTATATAAAAGCATCTCCAGAATGGATCACGACTGGGTGAAAACACACAGGCCATAAGAAGTAAAGAGAAACTAGCTGCTAAGGTTTTTATTTTTGGCCCTGAAAGTTTTATTTAATTTTGTAAATACTTTTTGACTGTATACATTCTGAAATGTAATGTGTGCCTCTGTAATGACACCAAGAGAGATAAAGAGCCCTGTGATTGTAAATTTTTATTGCCTCTATTTTATAAAGTGAGTTTGGTATGCATCATTTTGGTATCAGAGCATAGACTTGGATGATCATAATTCATCATTTGGTATCAAAGCTTGAAGCTCTTGGGATTTTCTGAAGAAAAGGTATGAGTAACTTTGATATTTGATTTGAGTTTATTATGTTTGAGAAACAAACAGGTGAAAAGGAAGGTTTAAAGCCATTGAGGCTTAAGAGGAAAAGAATCCAAGGAAGGCTTAGTGAAGATCCAAGAAGAAGCTTGGATAGTTTGCCAAAAGACTAAGGTGAAATAGACTTAGGTGAGGTAAAGGATGAAGATTGAAGAATTGAGAAAAGAAGGTTGGAAAGCTCAAAAGTAAGGGAGCAAGTGAATGCTCAAGAGGAAGATCCAAAGCAAGGTAAGCTTGGATGTGTGATTTGTGTTTGTTGAAATGTTGTATAAAGAGTTGTTACAGGATTCAGAAAGGGATCAGAAGACTAGGATGCAAAAGGCCTAGGTGAGATCAAGGAGATTGTCAAAAGACCAGTCAAGGATAAAAGGCTTGGGTGAGATAAGGGATCAAAAGACCAAGGTGGAAAAGACTTGGGTGAAGATCTCAGAGATGGAAGTATTGTTGAAGACACTACAGAGCGGCAAGGTACATGAGGGCACCAAGAAGAAAACAAGCATCTAAAAGGAGAAAGGTATGACCAGTATTGAAATTGATAAAGAGATTGCTAGTTTAAAGAGAGAGTTAGCTAAGATTAAAGATGAATATGACACTTGGATGCAGTTGAATAGGAAAGCATGGGTATGGCCAATGAGGAGGAGGTTGAAGTGGCCAATTGATCTCCTAATGAAGAGGAGAAGAAGGCAAAATGAGATTGCCAAGAAGAGAGAATCCCATAGAGGCAAGAGAATGAATAGGTTGCCAAGTGAGAGACAAGAGGAAGAGGTGGAGAAGAAGGTTCTCATTGTAGAGAACAAGAGAAGAGAAGAAAGAAAAGATGAAGTGCCAGGAAGAGCACTTGAAAAGATGAGAGTGTTGGTGAAAAGAACACTCATGGAGACATTATGGTCTCTTGCTTTTATGTCTAATGTTGTCTTTGCATGGGTAATTACAGGTATGAGCAGCCTTATGAAGGTCAAAAGAAAGGCCTTGGAGAGTGAAGAGATTGGTGCAAGAGAAGACACCAAGTACACAAGTGAATGTGTAAGAGAAAAGAAAAAGTTTGCTTTTGTTGATAAGGAAGAAAAGATGCATTGGTTAATGCATGGGGGAGGTGTTGAGGAACCCCTATAAGTAAGAGAAGAGGTAGAAGATGAAGATGAATTCCATGATGCCATTGAATGCCAAGAGGAAGAAAGAGAGTAGCCAAGCACAAAGGAAGAGAAAGATTGCTACATGGATCAAGCTATCAAAGAGGTAAATGAAGTGTTAAGACCTGATTTTGATTATTATTGTGAGCATGAAGATGTTAATACACATGTTAGAAGAGGCAAGAGGAAGATGAAGTCCTCACATAAAGCAGTCAATCATGGATATGTGATGCCTAAATGGATGGTGAAGCACACAAGCAAGCAACAAGTAAGCAAGCAGGCAAGTTTACCTTATAAGATTGATTTTTCTCATATTCCTAATATGAATGTAGATGTGCAAGAAAATAAAAGGACAAACAAAGTTGGTTTTTCAGTAGTGTCACAAGAGTATGGTTATAGGATGCCTAAATGGCTTGTGAATCCAATTGATGAGAAGAAGAAACAAGTATGGGTGCCTAAGAAGGCAAGGAGAGAAGATGTGAGTGTTGAGGCAACAACACCAAGAAGTCAATGGAAGAGGATTGAAGGTGATTCTAGCAGCCAAGAGAATGAAGGTGAGATGGTGAGTATGGAAGGGGCATTCCATGAAGACAAGATGCTTGAGAGGTATACCAAAGAGGTAAAAGGTAAACACATTGTTTATGATGATGTTTTTGAATCCTTTAATGATATTTTCCTAAGAAATGAAGGATGGAAAGTAGCTATGTGGATTAATATGAAACAAGGAGAGAGTTCCAAATGGATGGTTAATGAAGAAAGAGATGGGTGTATAGCAAAGCAATGCCTCATTGAAAACAAAGAACAAACAAGATGGCTTCCAAGAAAAGTTGAAGAGTGTAAGGAGACACAAGGTAATGGTGTTTCAATTGATTTTAATAAGTGTAATAATGAAGAAGTTGGTTTATGTGAAGATAAGCTAAGAAAAGATGAAATAAGAAGTAAAGGACAAGTAATCTTTCAAGTTGATAAGCCCAAGTTTGATGAAGAGAATAGTGAGATAGATGAGATCTTACTAATGGAGGAGTTGAGAATGTTGGAAGAGCTGTTTGGTAATTCAAGAGAAAAAATCAAATGGAATGAAGATACAAACCATGATGAGGACACCATTGGGAAGAGTGAAGCCAGAAAAGAGCACACTAAAGAGGCCAAGGCAGTTTTGATCAAAGACTAGAAGAGTGGAGGGAGCCAAGAGACCTTATGGCCTCAAGTTTTTACTTCTAACATTGCCTTTAACGTTTTGAATGTAGGTATTAAAGTTGTAGAGATGAATGAAGTCCATAGTTCAATGGACAAAATTTTGAATCAATAAGAACAAGAAGAAGATCTAGAAGACATGTATGATGATGAAGAAGCATGGACACGGGAGATGGCAGCTAAGAAAGAAATGAGAAGAAGGACATATCTAAATAGAAAGAACAACAAGATGAAGAACAAAGACTATTTCAAAGAAAGACAAGCATTGGTATTGGCAACAAGACCTTGGGATCCAGGCATAGAGTGAATACTAAAACATTGAGGAGTTATCTCCTTTGAACTAAGGTTCAAATTATTTCTAGAGGAAGAGTATGATGTAGGAACATCTACATATATCTTGGCAAGACGTGGTTACGTTGGATGATTGAATTCAAATTCTTGTTTTCCCTCCAAATTGTATTTAGATTTCAAACTTTTACCTTGAGAGTAAATGTAATTGTCAAAAGTGAAAAGTGAAAAGGTAAGAGAATCTCCATGTTTGCAGCCAATCTTGGCTTAAAGAGCAAATGAGGGGAGTGGTTGAAAATTTTCGACCGTAAGATATTAATCTTCTCCAAATTGGTATATTGTTACAAATTAAAAACTGTGTTTTGTCTTGAGCCCAAGATTGGGCGTAGAAGTTAGAGAGGAGGTTATTAAAAAAACACAAAATATAGAAAAAAGAAAAATCATTCAAGAGGGATGAGAGGTACGTAGAAGAAAAGAGGAGGCTGAAAGGGATGAAGAGGAAGAAAAAATGATCAGTAGGAGTGTAAGAATGCACAGAAGACACCAGTAGTTGATTAGAATTGGGATGCTCAGCAGGGATAGAGTTTAGATTGTTAGAGAAACAGACGTGACGAGGAGCAAAGGAATTTTAAAAAAGACTATCCAATGTATAATGAGCGTGCAGTATTCTATTCCAGACTGTTCATATTTCTTTGGAATGTCAACACGTTCTCTCCAAGATTTTTTTTGCAAATCTAGAGACAAGAATATCAATTCCTGATATACGAAACCATAAATGGTTCTTGAAAAATTTACCTACAGATTTGGGAGATGTAGTTGGTACTAGTGATAATCAGTTTGATGATTTAGATCAGCAACAACAAAGTCTCAATGAAATTATGTGAATTATTGCTGAAGCTAGGATATCAGCACCAGGGTTTGGAAGAATAGACCATTACTTTAGAGGAAGCCTAGACTTTGACGAAATGGATCTAAAGAATGATGATGCAGACCTTGATGTTGATAGCAGTAGGGAGTTGTATGTGCTATGTAATGGCATCGTGCCATCTACATTGCTTAGTTTATAGCATCCGAGTGAGACTTGAAATTCCTTTGGGTGTTGATAAATTTTTGGAGGTTTGGAGGTGTGAACTGTGATCTTGTACCATCTGTCTGCTACTAAAGCCTAGTAATTAATGGAAAGTGGTAAACACATATTTGTAGTCTGTTAAAAGTGTAGAGAGGCTTTATGAGTCTGTTGATTAAAATGGAAAGTGATTCCTATTGAATTGAAATAGTTGAGATCAAAGGGGATAGCAGAGGTTGTATTTGCAAGGAAGGACAATGCACTAGCAGCTGTAAAGCAATATAATAATGTGCAGCTTGATGGCAAACCAAGGAAGATGGAATTTATCAGTATGAAGCTCTCCATACCTACTAAAAACACTCAGTCTATGAACGGGATTTTTGGAAAATACAGCTAAAGCTTCTGGCAGAGATAAGCGAATGGCATCAATGTTTGAAGACCTTTTGGCCATAAGCGTAGAGGAGAACGATGGACTCAGACTGAGCCAGTGTAATGTGTATTCATCTATGTGGTAAGACATGTCTTTTATAATGTAGAATGAGTATATAAAAGCATCTCCAGAATGGATCACGACTGGGTGAAAACACATAGGCCATAAGAAGTAAAGAAAAACCAGCTGCTAAGGTTTTTATTTTTGGCCCTAAAAGTTTTATTTAATTTTGTAAAGACTTTTTGACTGTATACAGTCTGAAATGTAATGTGTGCCTTTGTAATGCCATCAAGAGAGATAAAGAGCCCTGTGATTATAAATTTTTATTGCCTCTATTTTATAAAGTGAGTTTGGTATGCATCATTTTGGTATCAAAGCAGTCTAAGGAAAGTTGCATCATTTTGGTATCAGAGCATAGACTTGGATGATCATAATTCATCAATAGAAAAGAGGGTCTAATTGGGTGTAGGTGGTAAAAGGGATCTTGTTGGTTTTAGGTATGATAGTGAACCATCAGTGGTCAATATGACCATTAGTAGTTAAGGGTAACCATTAATGATTAGTAACCATAGATGGTTGGGATAACCATAGATGGTTGGGATAATGATTAAGGGTACTAATTTCAATATGGAAATATGACAAATAAATACAAAATAGATGATTATCTTAATGAGGAGGTGGATTGGATGGATAGTTAAGTTATATTATTTGATGTAGAAGCTGATCATAATTTTGAAAAAGTGACAGTGTTTGAAGTGGTGATGGCAAGTTGGTCTTGCTGAATTGCTAAAACACCTAATGATAATTAACCTACAAAAGAGATTTTGGATACTAGAGTTCTTGATAAAAATTATAGATGGATTTTCCCTTGTAGCTCTCCTCTTCTTATGGGCAAGGGAAAGAGGTTGAAGTGGGAGTATAACTAGGGATACCAATTATAACTCATCCTTACAATACTTCATGAAAGGATTTAGATGACTTATATTTAGAAAAAATCAGTCATAGTTTGCATGGTGATTATATGTTAAGGTTTTAATTAGTGGTGCCTAATCATTGATAATTAGGCTAACTGTCGATGGTTAGCTTGACCATCAATTGTCAAGGTAAAAATTCCAAAATAAGTCAAAAGGGTTAGTTTAAGCTAGTTGGGTCAAAATGTATAGAAATGGGTTTAGGTAAGGTTAAAAGGTCTGAGGGGTTATAATAATTGTAATCATGCATGTAGATTTTTGGTGTCTAAATTTAACCCTTTTTATTATGTGGCTTGAATAAATAAGCTACAAAACAAAAATGGAAGTTGGGTGAGTTCAAGGCTAAGGTTGCCCCAAGAATGGAAGGAGGTGTTCCCCCTCAAATCAAGAAGTGATGAGGTAAAATGAAATTGAGTTGAGGTTTGAAAAATTGGTAGGTGGAGCTAGTGAGTGAGACATAGAACCTACACATAAAAAGTAACTAAGTGTGATAGTTTTAGATAACATGAAAACTAAAGTTGCCAATGTTAATGAAAATAAGGTTGATGTGAAGAAGACAAGTGACCAATGTATCATGTGACTATTGTAGGCATGGAAGCTAGATACACTTGTTAGTCTTTGAGGTATATTTAGTGTTTTGATGGGTATCTAAATTAAGAAATACCCCCCAAAAAACACCAAATGGGTTAATGTGCAATAGGAAATTGAGGTAGGAAGTGCTCCTAAAAAGACATAAATTATTTGGTTGTTGCACTAGATAGTGTAAAAATATGAAAAGGAAACATGGAAAGGTTAGTTAGCGCAATCAAAATGACCTAGGAAAAGTAATCACAAAATATGTGAACAATTTGGTAAAATTGATTGACATTCAGGTGGACATAAACAAATGGATGGGTTGGGATGTGGTTGAGCTAAATCCATATATACTAGGCAAGTAGATGCTACCTACACAATCTAGGAGATACAAGATCCCACAATAACTTCAAGCTAAATGTAATTCTTTCTAGAAGGGTAGTGATGAGGTAAATGCTTAGGTGAATAGGTAAGTGAAAGTGCTAAAAGTGAGGAAAGTAGATTGCCAAGGCAACACACAAAATGTGATTGAGTGTGAAAGTCATGATTACAATGATCAGCGTTGAGGTGAACATGGTCAAATGGGTTGGTAAAAGAAGGGTACTCTCAAAAAGGTCAAGTTTAGGGTGGTTCAATGGAGATGAGGTGATATTATAAAAGGGTAGCACCTACATGGATACTAGTTGAAAATTAAAGGAAAGATACGAGACCCTGACTGTCGATGGTTAAGGGTTTTAGGGGGTTGACTATTGATGATCACCCTAACCATCGATAGTCAAGGGGAAACCCTAAAAGATGAAACATAAAAAGTGAAAATGTAAAGTCATTTTCACCTTTTGTCATTTTACCTCCATGATTTTTGCTCTAGAGATTCTATACTAAGTGTTGATCAAGTTTAATATGAAATGGGGAGTGGTGATTGGTTGAGTTGATTTAGTGTTGACAAAGATAGAGGGTGGATGAGGGCATGAATAAGTAAAGGGACATGGCATCTAACCATGTCAATGAACACAAAATTAGGTAGGAGGTGCCCAAAAATTGATAGGATAGTTAAGTTAGTTGCATTAAATGTTCATTTTTAGAGAATGTGGAATGACTGATTTGAGTTTAGGGAAGATAATGCCCTAGTGTTAGGTTTTTACTTAATTAGGAAAATGTATTGATGAAATTGATAGTGTAAAGGTGTGTTGGGTTGGAAATGGACTATAGATTGGTTTTGGGTAGGTTAGTGTGGTAGGAAATAGTGATGGTAGGGTTTTGAGAGGTCTAGGGTTTAAAGGTCATGCTGTCAGTAATCACATACAATGATCATCAGTGGTTAGACATGATTGTCAATAGTCAAACATAGGGGAAAAAAGGGATTATAAGGATGGTTGATAGTTTAAAGAACTATTGATGGTAAAGGGTGTGCTTAGAAAATGTTAAGAATATGTTGAACGAAAATTTAGGAAAAAAGGTTTTCTATATTGAAAGTTTTTAAGTATGATAGAGTAGATGTAATACTAGAAATTATTTTAATAGTGTAAAAAGGGTTTTAAGATATTTTATGTATTAGTTGAAAAGGAAATTTTAAATATGGGGGTGATAAGATGAGATGTTTTTTATGAAAAGAGTTAGTATGTAGAATGGTGTGAGATAAATGTGAGGTGGGAGATATAGTAGGCTAGGTTGGAATAGGTAGGGTAAATTTATGTAAAAGAGGGAGATTATTTATGATAGTAGTTTTGAATATAAAGAGAGATTTATTGTGAGTGTTAGAGGTAATATGGAGAAGGGGATGTGTTAGATGGGTATGAATTTTTGAATATAGGTATAGGTTGGTACTTAGCTTAGTGTTCATACTAAGATGATTGGTTTTGTAGGCCTATGACTAGATTCAGATGAGGGATCGAGTTCCCACATTATTTGTTGTAGTGTGAGATGTGATGACTACTGATGAGTGGAGATATATTGAGGTTGTGGGATTAGGCATGATGCATCACTATGAACATATACCATGAGACCTAGATATGGTTATCACACTCATTGGGAGATGGTATCCCATGATAAACACCTTATATTTGCCTATTGGGGAGATCACCATATTATTGTAGCATGTGACTAGGATCACTATATTTCCTATCTAAGGAGATCCTTTAAACCACATAGAGAGTGATGAGTCAGATACGACATGGACCTCTTATATGGTGCATACCGAGTTCATGCATTGTTCCATGTGGGTCGATATAGGTATGCTCCATTATATTAGAGGGATCTTAGGGATAGGTGCTTGATGATGATGATGATGATGGTGATGATGGATTTGATGAGTTTTATGTTGCTAAACTCTGTGGGTGGCTTATTTCTATACTTGCATTTTGGCATGTTAGTGGAGATGCTTCTACGGAGGACCATTTTTGGGTGGGCACAAGTCTTTTTGGTGTATCTTTATAGAGAGATATGGACCTTTGAAGTGCATAGGTGCTATAGGATTAGTGTTATATTTGTGATAAATTATTGGGCTTTTGAGCACATTTAGGTATTGACCAATTATGTTTTTAACTTCTTGCAGTAGAGGAGAGCAGTGGCTCATATAGAATTAGGTGGTGGAGCCAAGGATATTGAGGGGTTTTTGGATGCTTTAGAGGGTCTAGTGCTAGGGAATGTGTCATGGTGATCATATGTTGGGAGACCATAGTGGGCAAGATTTAGGTACCACACCATAGGGCTAGAGATTTGGAGGTGGGTCTATGGGAGGAGAGAGATGGATATGGAGTTGATCCCTTTTGACTATGTATAGAGATAATTAATCTTCATATAAGGGATTCCACCTAACACATTGAGGTACTAGAAAGAGGAGGTCAAGTTCTCGCTACCTAAGCCACAACCATAGGACATAGTGTATGACTTTGAGGAGTTACCGATGGGAGGCTAGGTTAATGATGTAGGTATTGTTGATGGTTATGTAGCCTAGTACTAGGGTAGGTATACTATAGTGTATTTTGGATAGGATATGGTGGTAATTAGGCCACGGATGTTTATCTAACCATGACACAAGCATAGGGTGTCACATAGGTTGTAGTAGCATTCATAGTAGCCCAGGTACATATAACTACCTTATAGGGATAGGTGGCCATTCTATAGGGCTAGATCATGACACTACAAGGGCAAGTGAGGGCAATGATAATGGAGAGGGACTAAGAATAGGCCTAGGTCATAGCTTTATAAGGGTATGTGGCCACTTTTTAGGGTTAGATTGGCTCCTTATAGAAATATATTAGGGTTGGGATGGTAGGTGAAGTAGTAGGAGGGCCACCAAATTTGGTGCCATAGGCATGGTATCTAGTGAATATGTAGGAGATTAGATATTATGAGGTGATGTTTTTTTATTAGTTACCCCATTCCATGAGATATGTAGAGTATAGATCCATTTTAGGTGGTGGGGTTACACTAGTTACTTTAGGGTAGTAGGCTACTACAGTTGGGTAGATAGGGGTCCCAAGGTGACCACCATCAGGTACTTTTATAGGTCTAGATGGGGCCAATGGTAGTGGTGTAGGTGGTCTAAGTGCTCCAAGGGCCTAAATGATATATGATATGTATATGATTCTTGATTTTGACCTACATGCTGATGATGTAGGATGTACATTTTAAGAGAGATACATGTATATTATTGTATACCCATGGTGATGACATTTATTGATGATTATAGATTCATGATTTTAGAGATATGATCCTAGTTTATTTACTAATTTGTTTATTTCTTTGATGTTTATAAATATTATTGATGAATCTTTATATTGATTATGGTTATGCTCGTAATGGTGTGGACTTACCTAGCTAGTCATGTGGTGAGATATCATTTTTTCACTTATGATTATGATGATATTGATGATATTTGTGATTATTTCTATGATAATTATTTAATGAGCATACATTTCCTTACGTAGGTTTAGACATGTGGTGAAGATCATTTATTTCTTTATTTTTTATAGATGTCATGATGTTGATACAATATTGGTGGATATGCTAATGTCTTTTTAATATTGTGGATGTGTTGATGATATATGACAAATATATATTTAAAACTTAAATTAAAGTTTACATGAAACATGTGAATAACAAATTAGATGTATAGGAGACTATGCAAAATCATGAGGGGAACACCCATGAATAAGGAACATAATGCCTTTTTATTGGCAAGGATTAACACGAAACCCAAAGTTGGATTTTATCTTATTGAGAGATAATACTTTAAAATAAATCACATTAGCATGATTAATGTTGATAATGAGGTATCCTGATCAGGATGTGTCATATAATCTCATAGTTCCATGAATATGTGATATGTGGAAGGAGACTGGGTGAAATTGGAGCTATTTAGTAAGACTAGTATGCCTTTTCTATAAGATTTCCAAAGAGGTAATATAGACAAGTATATGTTTATATACAAAGTGTAGATTGATCTATGTGGGAGTCTACTAAGGAGAGCTAATTGTAGCTTTCCAAGATTATTGCTGATATGAGAGTTGATTACAACTTTCAAAATTCTTTTGCTTTTCCTTGAGGGTCTTTTATTATTTTGATTTTGATTTAGGGTTGGGAAAGCTAATTAATGTGGGAAGCTTCCATAAATTACTAGTTTTTTATTAATATTTTACTTATCCATCTTTCAAGGGAGTGATCTAAGTTTATGTTTCAAATGTTTTTGATAGTTTTCCTTATAGGGAGTAGTCCACCTTACATTTTTACAATTTAAAATGATTTTAAATAGTTGTCCTTCAAGAGAGTAGTCTATGAATGCTAGGGATGACCCATGATGTATTCTTGACTTTTATTACTACTTTTGCCTTTGATTTATTTTTCTTGACATATATTTATATATTTATGATCAATAGATAACCTTTATGAAGGTAAAACTAAGCTGACATAAAATTTTAATAGGTGAAAAATATATAGGTGACAAAAACCATAGGAAACCATTTTAAAAGAGAGGGGAAGTACTATGAGAATCATGCCTTGGGTAGAGCTGTGGCACCCAAAATTCAAGATTAGGCTATGCTTGTGATGGATAATCACATGATTTAGTTTTAGTTGGTTTCCCCTAAAAGAGGAAAATGAAATATGGTATGCACAATATGAGCTTAATTTAGACAAATGGTGATCTCAAAATTTTATTTTAACAATAAAAAGGATGCAAATGGGAAGCATTGAGAGGTTTAGGTTCTAGGTTTCCTTTGAGAAAGGATAATCAGTAAGTTCTTGATCCATACTTATGGGTTATAATGTAGGGTCCAAGCCAATTAAATGAAAATTTACCCCATTTTCTTTTTTTCATGTTGGTGACATGATTTTATTTAAGGGTAAGAAATCCAATATTAAATACTCACACTTTCATATGTTTGTCATAGGCTCGCTTATTTTGCTCTTGATAAACATGAAGATGGGAAAGAGTAAAACAATGTTCATCAAGTAGATTGAATTGGGATAAAAATTATTGATATTAATCATCTTCCAAAATTAGGTCACATAAAGATATGTGAAAAGAAGGTATTTGGATTTCAAGAGGCAAGATGGCGTTAGATCTAAAGATGAAAGAAGGTGTAGCACTAGTGGGGTTTCAGATGCTAATATGATATGACCATAGGGCAAAGGGGATGTGAAAGTGCCAATCTTGACTTGAGGCATTGACCATTTTTTAAGCATGTTATTAAGGGTTTTGTTAGAGTATTCATCTTGTCCATTTACTTTTGGGTGATAAGGTAATTAAAATATAATTTTAATACCAAATACATCACAAAGGCCTTGAACTTGTTTGTTTTTTAAATATTTTCCATTATTAATGATGGGAAACACAAAAATAGTAGATGATATGATGGGTGATGAATTCAAAAATATTTTCATATTTCATTAGGACAAGGGGAATAGCTCCACCCATTTGGTAAAATATTCAATTGTAGTAATGTTAGAATCATGTCATTGTGAAGATTGGGGGTTGATTTCACCATAAGTTCTAGAACCCATTGTGAGAAGGGCCAAAAGTATATAGAAATATGAAGACTATTGATAGGTGTTTGATGTAAATTATCATACTATTAACATTTGACACACTTTTTCACATAATCATAGAAATATTGGTTAAGGGTAGGCTAGTAATAGCCTAGGTAAAGAATACGCTTGGCCATAGTGAGACCACTAAAGTGACCCCCACATATACCATTGTGTGTCTCTTTAATGGCATGAGAGGATTCTAAACCATGAAGGAAATGGAATAAGAGGCCATCAAAACCTCATTTATATAGTATTCTTCCCATAATGGTATAACAAGAGGCACTTTGAACACATGTTCAATATACATTCCAAGAGAGGTCAGAGGGAACTATGCCAAGGTGAAGGCAGTTGAAGGTTTGTTTGTACCAAAGGTCAGGTAGAGTTTCCTCCACACTAAATATGGTTATAATGTCTAATTTTTTGTAAGAAGGTTTGGTGAGGAAATGGATAAAGATAGATAGTTTGGAGCCTGAGGGTGTCGATGGGATTTAAGAGGCAAAAGAAGCCATGGTATCATCAAACTTGTTGGTAAACTAAGGGGTGGTTTGGATATGGTAGTTTTTGAATGAGGTTAAGATTTCTATGATGATTTGTTTATAAAGCTACATTATTTCATTTTTACACTAGTAAATGTCATTGACTTGGTTGACCACAAGTTAGGAGACCCCAAAGATATTGATTATTATGACTCCTAGGGATTCATACTTGGACACGTTGTTGGTGTATTCAAATTCAAGTTTAAAGGATAAGGACAATACTGGCTCCCCCACCATACTGACATTTGAAACCATCAAAAAACATGGTTACCTGATTGGTGAAATCTACTTGAGATAGGTTTGCGATAGACTCATATAGAAATGTGAGAGGGGGAGGTCAATTATTCTCTAGGGGTGCCTTAGCTAGCTGTCAGCAATTACTTGTCCCTTAATTGAATTTTACTAGAGGAACTTAAGGTCAAACTAAGCTAAAATCATGAACCACTTAGTCATACACTATTTTTGGTATGGTTTGGAGTGCATGTATTTGAGGGGGTTGGTATCGGTTATGATAAAAGTTTTATGCTTAAGAAGGTAGTGGAAAAGTTTGGTGGCCATGAAGACTAGGGCCAAACATAGTTTGTTGATATGTGTGTACTAAGTCTCATATTCGACAAGTGTACAACTAATGTATTAGATGGATTTATCATTGTGTTTTTCTTCCCAATGGGCAAGAATTTCCCCTAAAGAGTGGTCTATGATAGAGATATAGACATAAAAAGTTTGGTCATCCTTAGGAGGTTTAAGGATAGGTGGAGATAGCAGGTATTATTTGAGTGTATCAAAGGCCTTTTGAAAGTCAAAATTCCACTTGAAAAAGACATCCTTTTTTAAGAGGTGGTGGAAGGGTTGACACGAATCAAAGAGTTGGGAGATGAAGCAACCAATGGATTGAATTTTCCCATGCAACTTGCATAGTTGTTTAAGATTGGTAAGAGGTAGCATCTCAAGGATGGATTTGATTTTGGCTAGATCAACTTCAATTCCTCAAAGAAAAATGATGAAGCCAAGAAGTTTGTCTAATAAGACCCCAAAAATACATTTTTTGGGATTAAGGTAGATGTGATAATGGATAAGTCACTCAAAGATAATCTTGAGAAAATCTAAATGGTCTTTGCGAAACTTGGACTTCCCAAGAAAGGAATCCACATAGTCTTTAATGATTTTATAGATAAGGTCATGGAAAATATAGGTCATGGCATGTTGGTAGGTTATGTAAGCATTATTAATACTAAAGGGCATGACTCTGTAATAGAAAGTCCCCCATGGGGTGATAAAGTTAGTTTTATGTTGTTCTTTAGGGGAAATCAAAATATAATTATAACCCAAGCATCCATACATGAGTGACAACATCTCATGGCCTATTATAAGATCAACAAGTTGGTCAATGCTAATTAGAGGAAAGCCATCCTTTGGGTAGGCAAGGTTGACGTCATGAAATTCCACACAAATATGTATTCCCCTATGGCTTTAGTGATAAGTACAATGTTTGAAACCCATTGGATATAATCAATGGGTTGAATAAAGTTGATAGAAACGAGGCATTGAAGATCTTGTTTAACAAAGAGGGTTATGTGAGGGTGCATTCAACAAAGTTTCTATTTGACAAGTTTGGCATCATGATTGGTTATAATGTTATGGGTGGAAATGATTGGGTCAATACCAATCATATAAGCATATGACCATGTGAATGCAATATTTTAGTTTTAGAGGAAGGTAGAGAAGTCTTATAGTTCCTCAGATGTGACATTTTGGCCAAGTTTGATGATGTGGGGGGGTTATCTAAAGTGCCTACGTTAACATTTGTGGTAGATTGAGTTAACATGGTTGAGTTTTTTGGAGCTAAAGATTTGTGGATGGAAGAATCAGGTGCACCAAGGTAGGTGAGAATAACATCATCATCTTGACACTAAACAATGTTAATGGTAGGAGAGTCTTCTCCCATGAGTTTAGGATGGGTTAAAGGGATGGATATGGATTCCCCTTCCTTTTGATAAGGTAGGGGGCTGAGGGTAATCATGTTGATGAAAAAAATTGGGTGGGATGATGTCCTCATCCTTACCCCCACGTAGAGGGGTTGTTGGTGAGGAAGGGGTTTCTTCTTTGATAATGGTAGGGATAGTTTTTTTGGCCTTCTTATTATTGGGTAAAATGAATCCAAGGCCATGATTATCATGATTTTTTCAAGTCTTCATTGATATCAATGTTTTTGGGCCATGCTCATATTGTCCTTAACCAAATCCCTTCTAGGCACACCTATAAAGGTATAACTTGGTGAAGTCAAGGTTGTCCAAATAAGAGAAGGTGGAGGTAAATGGTTGAGGTGGAGAGGGAGTGATGGTAGTGTTAATTAGCTTGTTAATTCCCTCATAGATAAAGTGGGTTTGATAGCTTAGATGCCCCAATGGGGTAATGGCTCAAATATTGAGGTCATAACCTAGTTGGTGGTTTAGTTTACCATATTCTTAAGGAGTAAGGAGGGCATCAAGGGTGAGGAGATGATATTATCCAAGGTTGAGGCATTGGAAGGTAGGTTCTAAATGATCAATGATGGGTATCTAGTCTATGAGGATAAACAAGCTACAAGAGGCCTCAATGGAAGGGGAAAAAGTAATGACTTCTGCTTCTATGGGTGAGGGTTTGATGGTGGTTACTTATAGTGCTTTGGATGGAGGTAGAAGAATGTCATTGGGTTAAAAGGTCTTATTAGATGCTATAAAAGGGGTAGGGTTAGTTTTTCAAGTAAAAAATTGACCTTCATGTTTAAACTTGATGTAATAGGGAAGGTTAGAAGGTACATATCCCATGGCATGAATCCAAGGTCTCCCAAGTAAAACATTATACTAGAATTCACCTTTGAATACATAGAAGAGTTTAGGGAGCATCCCAGGTCCTAGCTAAATGTGGAGGATGATGGTTCCTAATTTAGTGGTCATATTGTTGTTAAAATATCGAAGGATGGTTGAAATTTTGGACATGACATTATCTAGTAGTTTGGTTTGCTCATAGGCATGAAAAGAGATGATGTTGATATTGGATCCCCCATCGATCATAACCCATTTGATGTAGGTTTGGTTAATTTAGGTTGTAATAAAAAGAGGGGGATCTATGTCTTTGGGGTGGATAAAAGGTATCTCTCAGTCTTTGAAGGTAAAAAGGGTGGAGAGTTGGAGAGCACCAACAAAGGCCTCTATGGGTTGGGAATCCCCTAATCTAACTTCAATGGCCTACATAGCCTTGATCATGGCCTAATGATGATGGGGTGAGGTGGAAATGAGCTCATAGAGTCTCATTTGAGTATGGGTCTAGTGGAGTTGTTTAAGGATGACCCTCTTAATGGATTTAGAGGGGTTAACCTCTGATGTGCCTAAGATAGTAACTTTAGGCTTAGCTAAAAGAATTGAGGTTTAGGTTTGGTTGGGTATAGGGTGAGTTGGTAGGTATGTCCAAGTAATGGACACTTTGGCCTTCCCTTTATCCTTTTGTTGTGATCATGTGACCACATTAATGGTATGAATAGAGGGGGAAGGTGTGATGGGGGGTTGGGTATATTATCCATCACTCTAAGGTGAGAGTGGGGGGTTAAGATTGTGTTGGTGACTAGTTATTGGGTTTAATGGTGGAAGAATGGATGGAAGGTCATTTACTAAAATATCATCCTTATCATAGAGTTGGTGGATAATGGCTTGGAGAGTTTTGCAATTCTCTGTGTCATGCCTAGGTATTTTGTGATAGGAATAGATTTGATGATCATTGTACCAAGTTGGCTTAAAACCAAAAGGATTGAAAGGTCTGATGGGATTTAATGTGAGGAAGGAGGTCTGTACTAACATTTGAGGAATGGTTGTATAGTATTTTAATAGAGGTAAGGAAGGTTTTGTGCTCATATTTTTGGTTAGTAAGATGGGTGTTAGGTGGTAATAGGTTGGGTGAAAGATGACTTGGGTAAGGTGGTTAAAGTGGATGGTTTTGACCTAGGTACATTGATAGTTGAGGTGGCTAAGTTTGGTAGTCTGACTAGCTGTGATCTGGGAAGGACTGGTGCATTGAATAATAAATATGTTGGCATAATCAATGATAGTGGGTGACATATTTTTAAAAGGGATTTATTTTTTAGTAAAGTGGAATGGTAGGGCCCTATGATAGAGAGAAATGTAGATGGAGGTAGAGGATTAGTGATGTGTTTTTTTAATTCTTTTAAACTTTTAGTTGGTGTGGGTCGATATCTAGGTATAAGCTTGGGTGAATTTAAGTCTAATTTAAAATATGGGTGAACCAAAATTTGAGTAGGGAAGGCACCAAGAGTTTTGAAAGGTTTTGTTGATGAGGTGGTGGATTTTTTAGTTGACTAAGATGCTAAGAGGTTCTTGGAGGTTTAGATTGGTTTAAGAGGTAGTAGAGAGATGATGAATTAGTTAGTTAGAGGTGTGCTAGATGGTTTAGGTTTGTTGATGGAAGGAATACTCAACTATTTCTAAAATGTGGCCCAATCCATGTTTATTTATAAGGTGAATTCTAATTTTTGTACTAATGTGGAAAAAGGTTTGTGTACTAGTCTTGATCCATGTGTAGTGGATACAACAGATAGACTTGTAGGTTGGGTGGGACACTTGGTAGGTTGGTTGATCTCTTGAGGTGAGGAAATCAAGGTTGAGATAAATGGCTCATCCATAGGAGGCATGGGTAATAATTTTACTCCTTTAGGGACAATATCCATAGGAGTGGTAGTTTGTTGGGTGGTTGGTAGAGGTGGTGAATTAGGAATGTTGATTTGCCCAAGTTTACTAGATGAGGTAGTATGTGATGATTCCAAAACTTATATGAGGGTAGCTAGGGAGAAAAGAACTTCTTTGGTTTGGATATCCAAAGGAGGGTAAGGTGACTCCATGATTTTGATAAGAGAAGTAGTGGAAGAATGGGTAGGTTGGTTGATCAAGTCCTTATGGTTAGGTGTATTGCAAACCATGTTGACCATGTGGGCATCATGAGAGCACTTGGCATGTGTGTCCTCAAATTTAATAGGGGCATGGTTAGGAAAAGGTTTCTTGAATATGTTAAGAGCTTGATTTTGCAAGGAATTAGGATTGTCTGACATGAGTACCCATTTGTCGATAAGACTCTACAAAATATTCTTTAAAGTATTATATCAACTGACATCATGTCCAATTACTTGATGAAAAGAAAAAAGATCATTCTAATTATACCAAGTAGGTGCTAGATGAAAAGAATCAAATTTTTGGGGAGGTTCGATAGGTGAAAGTTGTATAAGGTTAGCTTTTAGTAGCTTCTTCAGAACGGAGGTGTAAGATTTTCCAAGTGGAGTTTATTATTTCAAAATTGTTTTCATTTGGGTTTCTTGTATTTGTATTGTATGTAATGGCAGAATTTTTTTTGTTGACATAGGGTGGAGGGGTAGTTATAAGGATGATGGCATTCATGGTTCCCTTGGTTTAGTTTTAGTATTGGTTTCATTGCTTAGTTTGGATGAAGAGGTCTCATTGGTCTTGAAGGTAGAGATCTTGTTTTATAAATTCAATTTACTCTCATCTATGGCTCAATTTTATAGCTTACATGCCATGGTAAAATCCTCATCAAAGTTATTAAAGATCTAGACATGCAATGTAGATGATATATGTTTGGCACAAGCTCAAGCAAAAATTTCTATAAGTTTAGGTTGAGGCAAGGAAAATGAAAGTTGAGTAATCAAGCTTCTCTAATGGGAAACAAAATTGACAATGGACTCATCATCAAATTGTATGATAGAATAGAGGTATGTGATAGAGTCCTTAGAAATGTTAATGGAAAAGTGATTTAAGAAGACTTGTGCTAGTTGGGTGAAAGAAAATATGGAATGCTTGGTAAGGGCACTGTACCACTCAAGTGCTAGACTGGATAAAGACATGGAGAAGTTTTAGAAGATAAGGGCATCATCATAAGCAAACATGTAGCATGCATGCCTAAAATCCCTAAGGTGTTATTGGGGGTCCTCCTTACTTTGAAATTTAGTAAATTTTAGAAGTTCCCATTAGGGAGGGTAAGGACTAATCAGAATAGAAAAATGAATAGATTTGCTACAAATCTAATCATAAGATAAGATGTTATGAGCTCCTGAAATATATGACTCAAGGTTGGTCATTTTATCCATGAGAATTTTCATTAGGTTAATTTGAGTTGGTGCACCAAAAGGATTATCAGATTAATATTATGGTTGAGATTTGGTGACATATTGGTAATTTCATGGCATTGGAGAGGCTGCCATATATATGAATGTGGATGGTTAGGTAGGGTAGGTAGATGATGGTGGTTGGGTAGTGGTTATATACCTTTGTGGGTTAGGGATTTATCCCAAGTTTTGTGCAATGGGTAACTACTGAGAAGTCCTTATGGATGAGGTAGGGATGGTAGTTGGGTTGGTGATAAGAAGGGAGGTAGTGAACTTCATGCTAATGTATGGTGAGGTAGAAGGTATAGATGCCCTTGAGCTTGATAAAGAGGTATTAACTAATGTGCTAGGTTTGATAGATGGGAGGTTGGAGATGCTGGTGGTGGGTATCCCAGCTACAAGTGGGACATGATGGGTTAATGGTTGGGTTATCCCCAAGGTAGAGGAATCACTAGTAGGGATGGAAGGTGTAAGGGAAATGGTTGGTTGGATAAGTTGGTTCTCAACCATAACATTAAAGGGGTTAGTAGATGAAGATTACTTAGTGGTCAAAGGCTTGGTGGTGACTGTGGAAATAAGGATACCCTCTATAAGGTGGGATGACATGCCATAAGGATGATTTTGAAGTGGAATTGAAATTTGGATATGGTGAGTAAAGGTGTTAAGATAGTATTCAAGGGCCATTAGATTATTGTCTAAAAATGTGGTAAAATCCATTTATCCTTTGGGAAATACCTAAGGTAAAGTAGGGCTTCCTAATGGAAGAAGTGAATCTTCTACCTCAGAGACATACTCCATAGATGAGAAGGAAGAAGACGTTGATTTAGGTGACAAGTTTTGTTCTGCTAGGTCTCTTTGCTACTAACGTATAAGCTTTGGTGAATTTAAGTCTAATTTGAAATATGGGTGAACCAAAATTTGAGTAGGGAAGGCACCAAGAGTTTTTAAAGATTTTTTTGGTGAGGTGGTGGCTTTTTTAGTTGACTTAGATGTTGAGAGGTTCTTAGAGGTTTAGATTGGTTTAAGAGGTAGTTGAGAGATGATGAATTTTTTGGTTAGAGGTGTGCTAGATGGTTTAGGTTTGTTGACGGAAGGAACCCTTAACTATTTCCAAAATGTGGCCCAATCCATGTCTATTTTTAAGGTGAATTCTAATTTTTGTACTAATGTGGAAAAATGTTTGTGCACTAGTCTTGATCCATGTGTATTGGATGCAACAGATAGACTTGTAGGTTGGGTGGGACACTTGGTAGGTTGGTTGATCTCTTGAGGTGAGGAAATAAAGGTTGAGATAAATGGCTCAACCATAGGAGGCATGGGTAAGAATGTTACTCCTCTAGGGACAATATCCATAAGAGTAGTAGTTTGTTGGGTGGTTACTAGAGGTGGTGAATTAGGAATGTTGATTTGCCCAAGTTTACTAGCTCAGGTAGTATGTGATGATTTCAAAACATCTATGAGGGTAGCTAGGGAGAAAATAACTTCTTTGGTTTGGCTATCCAAAGGAGGGTAAGGTGACTCCATGACCTTGATAAGTGAAGTAGGGGAGGAATGGGTAGCTTGGTTGATTGGGTCCTTATGGGTAGGTTTATTGCAAACCATGTTGACCATGTGGGCATCATGAGAGCACTTGGCATGTGTGTCCTCAAATTTAATAGGGGAATCGTTAGGAAAAGGTTTCTTGAATATATTAAGATCTTGATTTTGTAGGGAATTAGGATTATCTGACATGAGTACCCCTTTGTCGACAAGACTCTAAAAAATATTCTTGAATGTATTACATTAACTGACATCATGTCTAATTACTTGACACAAAGAAAAAATATCATTCTAATTATACCAAGTAGGTGCTAAATGAAAAGAATCAAATTTTTGGGGAGGTTTGATAGGTGCATGTTGTATAAGGTTAGATTTTAGTAGCTTCTTCAGAACTGAGGTGTAAGATTTTCCAAGTGGAGTGAATTATTTTATAATTGTTTTCATTTAGGTTTCTTGTATTTGTATTGTATGTAATGGGAGAATTTTATTTGTTGACATAGGGTGGAGGGGTAGTTATAAGGATGATGGCATTCATGGTTCCCTTGGTTTTAGTTTTGATATGGGTTTCATTGATTGGTTTGGAGGAAGAGGTCTCATTGGTCTTGAAGGTAGAGATCTTGTTTCATAACTTTAATTTACTCTCATCTATAACTCTATTTTATAGCTTACATGCCATGGTAAAATCCTTAAAAAAGTTATTAAAGATATAGACATGAAATGTAGAATATATATGTTTGGCACAAGCTCAAGCAAAAAGTTCTATAAGTTCAAGTTGAGGCAAGGAAAATGAAAGTTGATTAATCAAGCTTCTCTAATGGGAAACAAAATTGAAAATGGACTCATCATCAAATTGTTTGATAGAATAGAGGTCTTTGATAGAGACCTTATAAATTTTAATGGAAAAGTGATCTAAGAAGACTTGTGCTAGTTGGGTGAAAGAAAAGATGGAATGCTTGGAAAGGGCACTGTACCACTCAAGTGCTAGACTGGATAAATACATGGAGAAGTTTTAGAAGATAAGGGCATCATCATAAGCAAACATGTATCATGCATGCCTAAAATCCCTATGGTGCTATTGGGGGTCCTCCTTACTTTGAAATTTAGTAAATTTTAGAAGATCCCATTAGGGAGGGTAAGGACTAATAATAATAGAAAGATGAATAGATTTCCTACAAATTTGATCATAAGATAGGATGTTATGAGCTCCTAAAATAGATGAATCAAGGTTGGTCATTTTATCCATGAGAATTTTCATTAGGTTAATTTGAGTTGGTGCACCGAAAGGATTATCAGACTAATGTTATGGTTGAGATTTGGTGACATATTAGTGATTTCATGGCATTGGAGAGGCTACCACATATTGGAATGTGGATGGTTGGGTAGGGTAGGTAGATGATGGTGGTTGTGTAGTGGGTATATACCTTTGTGGGTTAGGGATTTATCATAGGTTGGGTACAATGAGTAACTACTAAGAATTCCCTATGGATTAGGCAGGGATGGTAGTTGGGTTGGTGATAAGAGGGGAGGTAGTGAACTTCGTGCTAATGGATGGTGAGGTAGAAGGTATAGATTCCCTTGAGATTGATAAAGAGGTATTAACTGATGGGCTAGGTTTGATAGATGGGATGTTGGAAATGTTGGTGGTGTGTATCCCAGCTACAAGTGGGACATGATGGGTTAATGGTTGGGTTGTCCCCAAGGTAGAGGAGTCATTAGTATGGGTGGAAGGTGTAAGGGAAATGGTTGGTTAGATAAGTTGGTTCTCAACCATAACATTAAAGGGGTTAGTAGATGAAGATACCTTAGTGGTCAAAGGCTTGGTGGTGACTATGGAAATAGGGATACCCTCTATAAGGTGAGATGGCATGCCATAAGGATGATTTTGAAGTGGAATTGAAATTGGGCTATGGTGAGAAGAGGTGTTAAGATACTATTGAAGGGCCATTAGTTTATTGTCTAAAAAGGTGGTAAAATCCATTTATCCTTAGGGAAATACCTAAGGTAAAGTAGGGATTCCTAATGGAAGAAGTGAATCTTGTACCTCAGAGACATACTCCATAGATGAGGAGGTAGAAGAGGTTGATTTAGGTGACAAGTTTTGTTCTGCTAGGTCTCTTTGATACTGATGTATAAGCTTGGGTGAATTTAAGTATAATTTCAAATATGGGTGAACCAAAATTTGAGTAGGGAAGGCACCAAGAGTTTTTAAAGGTTTTGTTGGTGAGGTGGTGGCTTTTTTAGTTAACTAAGATACTAAGAGGTTCTTAGAGGTTTAGATTGGTTTAAGAGGTAGTAGAGAGATGATGAATTAGTTGCTTAGAGGTGCACTAGTTGGTTGCAGTTTTTATGATGGAAGGAATCCCTAAATATTTCCAAAATGTGGCCCAATCCATGTCTATTTTTAAGGTGAATTCTAATTTTTGTACTAATGTGGAAAAGGTTTGTGCACTAGTCTTGATCCATGTGTAGTGGATGCAACAGATAGACTTGTAGGTTGGGTGGTACACTTGGTAGGTTGGTTGATCTCTTGAGGTAAGGAAAGCAAGGTTGAGGTAAATGGCTCATCCATAGGAGGCATGGGTAATAATGTTACTCCTTTAGGGACAATATCCATAGGAGTAGTAGTTTGTTGGGTGGTTGGTAGAGGTGGTGAATTAGGAATGTTGATTTGCCCAAGTTTACTAGCTGAGGTAGTATGTGATGATTCCAAAACTTATATGAGGGTAGCTAGGTAGAAAAAAACTTCTTTGGTTTGGCTATCCAAAGGAGGGTACGGTGACTCCATGACCTTGATAAGTGAAGTAGGGGAGGAATGGGTAGCTTGGTTGATTGGGTCCTTATGGGTAGGTGTATTGCAAACCATGTTGACCATGTGGGCATCATGAGAGCACTTGGCATGTGTGTCCTCAAATTTAATAGGGGCATGGTTAGGAAAAGGTTTCTTGAATATATTAAGATCTTGATTTTGTAGGGAATTAGGATTATCTGACATGAGTACCCCTTTGCCAATAAGACTCTAAAAAATATTCTTGAAAGTATGACATCAACAGACATCATGTCTAATTACTTGATGCAAAGAAACATGATCATTCTAATTATACCAATAAGGTGCTAGATGAAAAGAATCAAATTTTTGGGGAGGTTTGATAGGTGAAAGTTGTATAAGGTTAGTTTTTAGTAGCTTCTTCAGAACTGAGGTGTAAGATTTTCCAAGTGGAGTGAATTATTTTAAAAAAAAATTATTTGGGTTTCTTATATTTGTATTGTACGTAAAGGGAGAACTTTTTTGTTGACATAGGGTGGAGGGGTAGTTATAAGGATGATGGAATTCATGATTCCCTTGGTTTTAGTTTTGGTATTGGTTTCATTGCTTGGTTTGGAGGAAGAGGTCTCATTGGTCTTGAAGGTAGAGATCTTGTTTCGTAACTTCAATTTACTCTCATCTATGGCTCAATTTTATAGCTTACATGCCATTGTAAAATCGTCAACAAAGTTATTAAATATCTTGACATGAAATGTAGAAGATATATGTTTGGCACAAGCTCAAGCAAAAAGTTCTATAAGTTCAGGTTGAGGCAAGAAAAATGAAAGTTGATTAATCAATCTTCTCTAATGGGAAACAAAATTGACAATGGACTCATCATCAAATTGTTTGATAGAATAGAGGTTTGTGATAGACACCTTAGAAATGTTAATGGAAAAGTGATCTAAGAAGACTTGTGCTAGTTGGGTGAAAGAAAAGATGGAATGCTTGGTAAGGGCACTGTACCACTCAAGTGCTAGACTGGATAAAGACATGGAGAATTTTTAGAAGATAAGGGCATCATCATAAGCAAACATGTAGCATGCATGCCTAAGATCCCTAAGGTGTTATTAGGGGTCCTCCTTACTTTGAAATTTAGTAAATTTTAGAAGATCCCATGAGGGAGGGTAAGGACTAATAAGAATAGCAAGATGAATAGATTTGCTACAAATTTTATCATAAGATAGGATGTTATGAGCTCCTAAAATAGATGACTCAAGGTTGGTCATTTTATCCATGAGAATTTTCATTAGGTTAATTTGAGTTTGTACACCAAAAGGATTATCAGACTAATATTATGGTTGAGATTTGGTGACATATTGGTAATTTCATGGCATTGGAGAGGCTGCCACATATTGGAATGTGGATGGTTGTATAGGGTAGGTAGATGATGGTGGTTGTGTAGTGGGTATATACCTTTATGGGTTAGGGATTTATCATAGGTTGGGTACAATGGGTAACTACTAAGAAGTCCCTATGGATTAGGCAAGGATGGTAGTTGGGTTGGTGATAAGAGGGGAGGTAGTGAACTTCATGCTAATGGATGGTGAGGTAGAAGGTATAGATGCCCTTGAGATTGATAAAGAGGTATTAAATGATGGGCTAGGTTTGATAGATGGGAGGTTGGAGATTCTGGTGGTGGGTATCCCAGCTACAAGTGGGACATGATGGGTTAATGGTTGGGTTGTCCCTAAGGTAGAGGAGTCATTAGTAGGGGTGGAAGGTGTAAGGGAAATGGTTGGTTGGATAAGTTGGTTCTCAACCATAACATTAAAGGGGTTAGTAGATGAAGATGCCTTAGTGGTCAAAGGCTTGGTGGTGAGTGTGGAAATAGGGATACCCTCTATAAGGTGGGATGGCATGCCATAAGGATGATTTTGAAGTGGAATTGAAATTGGGATATGGTGAGAAGAGGTGTTAAGATAGTATTGAAGGGCCATTAGTTTATTATCTAAAAAGGTGGTAAAATCCATGTATCATTAGAGAAATACCTAAGGTAAATTAGGGCTTCCTAATGGAAGAAGTTAATCTTGTATCTTAGAGACATACTCCATAGATGAGGAGGTAGAAGAGGTTGATTTAGGTTACAAGTTTTGTTCTGTTAGGTCTCTTTGCTACTGACGAGTGAGAACCATACAAGGAAAAGGGAGAGAAAACAATAAAAATCTCACCACTCAAACAAGAAGACAAGAAAATGATCAAGGTAATCAAGACACACACTATGAAGTACATCAAGCCTAAAAGTTAGTTTTAATCTCACTTTTGTCTTATGCCTAAGTTTTTGAGAATGTGTGATAGAATTTGGCTTGTAGATTATGTACTATAGAAGTAGTATATGGTTGGTTTTAAGTTGTTTAGGTGCTCAAAATAATCTATATTGGAATTAGTACATGGCTTGGTATTGGGGATTACCCCCTCACTTCACAGTCCCATAAAAATAAGGGTGTCAGGTGCTTATCCAATATATATTTATATCTAGAGTTTATACTTAGCTAGAGAGCTCAGTTGGTTCTCCTCTTGTTAATGACCACCAAGTAACATTGTTAAGAATGGGTAAGGTGACTACTAGGTAATGAAATCCCAGTTATTCCTTGTCTCAAACTATTTTGATGTTTGATTATTGAAAGTGGTTTGGCTAGTGTGTGCAACAAAAGTGGTGATATGATAAGATTATTGTGATTTAATTCAAAGAAAATTATTTTTAAAATTAAGAAATGGATGTAGTTAATTTTAGGCCCAAAATAAATTTTAGTTTCAATTATGAGCACAGATAGAGAGAATATCATATAAATGCAAAGAATATGTGAGTAAAGACTCTAGGTCCCATCAGACGTGCCAAAATATTTCCATCAAATTTTACTATCATTTAAAAAAGGTAGTACAACTATAAATATAGGTTATGGTAGAAATAATAATAATATTACATGTGTTGGATTAAAAGATTGTGAAGAGCTCCTCTTTATCTTGGGAGGAAGACCTAAAAATAAGAAATCACTAAATCAAACTTGTTGGTTAGGCAAGTATATAGGTGGATTGCCTAGTGGTAACTAGATCTTCGAAGCGTGAGATTCCTAAGGGGATGTCAATCCACCATTTTGAAACAATTGAGTTGATAAAATTGAAAGAAAGTACTTGCATCAATAATACAAAAGTACTAAAACTAATAAAAAGAATTGCTTGATAAAGTGATGTGCTAGAAATGATCTAATTAGTGATAAGATAATTAGTGTTAGTGTTAATGGGCCAAAGTATGGTTCAAAAAATTAGGCAAAACTCTATGGTTAAGCAAAAACACAAAAAAGAGGGTCTGATTGGGTGTAAGTGGTAAAAGGGAGCTTAGTAATTTTAGATATGACAGTGAACTATTGGTAGTCAAGATTATCATTGATGGTTTAAGGTAACTATTGATAGTTAGGTAACCCTCGGTGGTTGGGCTAACCATCAATAGTTGCCTATAGGTGAATTAAGGCTAATATTCTAGGTATGAATCCTAAGAGGTGAGTGAGGTTTATACAAATTTCAAAGTTGAAATATGACAAATAGATATGGAAAATAAATGATTGTCTTATCAAGGAGATGGATTAGATGGATAATTAAGGTGGATTGTTTGATGTAAAAGTTGATCATAATTTTGATAGAGTGATGGTGCTTGGAGTGGTGATGGCAAGTTGGACTTGCCAGATTGTTGAAGTGTTTGATGATGATTAACCTACAAAAGAGATTACTAGAGATCTTGATAATAATTAAAGATGGATTTTCCCTTATATCTCTCCTCTTCTTATAGGCAAGGGAAAGAAGCTAAAGTGGGAGAGTAACTATGGATTATACTTATAACTCATCCATTTAATGCCTCATAAAAGGATTTAAATGAATTATATTTAGAAAAATTGATGATAGTTTCCATGGTGATTGCATGTTAAGGTTTCAATCGATGGATCCTAACCATCAACATTTAGGGACCATCGGTGGATGAGGTAAAAAGGCCAAAATATGTAAAAAAGGATAGTTTAAGCTAATTAGGTGAAAATGGATAAAAATGGGTTTACGTAAGGGTAAAAGGTCTAAGGGGTTATGATAATCTGAATTTCACATGTAGATTTTCAGTGTCTACAGTAATTTCAAAGAGGTTCTATTTATTAGATTTATATAGTGGCTACAATTATATCTTTGTTAAGGAGAAAGATCAATTCAAGATAACCTTTAGTAAAAAGTGGGGGATATTTGCATATAGGAATATGTCATTCAATTTATCCACTACTAGAGCTACCTTATATAGGGCCATGGATATGTCATTCCAAGGTTTTATTTATAGGTTTGTATATGTCTATTTGCATGATTTAACCATGTTTTAACAGAGTGAAGTGATCACATCTTCTATCTCAAAGAAGTGTTAGAAAGGCATAGGTAATTTGGTGTGTCTCCTAACCCAAAAAAGTGTGTCTTCTTAGTATATGAAGGTAATATTCTTGGACATGTGGTTTTAAAACATGGCTTAAGTATAGATCCTAAATGGATAGATTCAATTCTTTCTCTCTCCTTTTCAAAGCACAAAAAGGCTTTAAAAAGCTTCTTATGAAAAATCAATTTTATAAGAAGATATATTTTAGATTTTTCCACTTTAGCTAAGACACTAACATCCATGCTAAATAAAAATGAAATTTTTAGATAATTCAATGAAGGAATGAATATTTTTGAGGAGATAAAGTAAGCCATAACTAGTGCTCCTACACTAATAAATCCAAATTTCTCAAAATAATTGATCTTATACACTTATGCTAACATGGACAACATTTCAAGTATTCTTATGCAACAAAATCATGAGGCCTTGGAGTAGCTAATATCCTTATTCATTCAATACTTAGAGGATTATGAGATAATGCATTCTTTTACTAAAAATCATGTCCTTTTAGAAATCATGTCTTTCAAGAAGTTTGGATACTTGTTATGTAATAACATGTTACATCTAATGGTTTCCCATCCAAGTATGAAGGATTTCCTTTGGAACAAGGATATAAATGAGAAGAGGTATGGTTGGATAACAAGAGTAATGGAGTATGATATGTAAATTGCTACGCCCCTAACCTATCACATGTATGAGGATAGTATTGGCCGACTTGTGGCTTACTTACCCTTATTTGATGTTATATTACATTTATCTATGATTTATTTTGATTAGTAAGTCGGCCTATGGAGTAACCATGGCCTAGATAGACTATATATAGGAGGTAGTGGGTAATCATGTATCATCATATTGTGAATTTTGCTCTTATTGAAGCTTGTGGAGGTTGCCCCCTCGAAGTGGCTTATCTAATATCATATATTTGGATATATTTTAGTCATATTTGGATATAATTCTGAAATTATACTTAATTATTGAAGTAATTTCATTACAATTGGTATCAGAGCTGTGATTTGGGCAATCTTGTGGGTGAAACACTAAATTTTTAAATTTTGTGATATATAAAAAGTGTTGTGAATTTATCTACAAAATTTTTACTGGAGGTGAGAAATAACAAAATTAAGCTTCCATTAAAATTTCAAATCATTTGGATCTATTTTACTAAAGTTATTACTATTTTATTGTTTTTCATAAAATTGCTCTATAGTGCATAATTCAAAGATTTTTTCTAAGTTATTTACATTTTTGGAAATCCTAGAAAAATTTGGCTATGGTTTGTTATTTGTATATTTTTATTTAAGGCTGAAATAATTCCAAAATCACTTGGTCAAAGTTGGGTCAAAAGTGCCAATAAGGGTCAACATCGTAAAACCTTTTTATGGCAGGTCAACAAACTCAGGGCTAAGGAAAGGGTGCTAAAACTCCAGGTATAACTCCTAACAAGGATGATATGGAGTGAGAAGGGGGATGTACTAGACCCTTTGTACCAAGGTTTTCTGACATAGATCACAAAGTGAGCCAGCTTGACTATAGTGTGCAAGGCATTCAAAGTGAGGTGCAAGACATACAATCTAATATGCAATCCATACAAGATAGTTTGGGAGATATCATGATGGCTTTAAACATTAATTAGTCAAATCATCAAGCTAGCTCTATTGCACAAACCCACTAGGGTGGTTCTCCTAACTAGTCTACTTCAAATCTAACTCCATGGCCATAGAGGAACCTATTATTAAAGGTAGATATGTGCAAATTTGATGGAAAAGATCCACTCAATTGGATCAACCAAATGGAGAGTTTTTTTTACCTACATCAGATTCTAGGTGGATAGAAGGTTACCATGGCATCTTTGTATCTTGAACCTGATCAATTCATTTGGTATCAATGGTTCTGTGCTTAAAAGAAAAAGATGACTCTCAATGTCACTTGGTTAGTTTTTACAGAGGAGCTACAATTACACTATGGAAATAGTGTGATAGAGAATTACTTTAGCCAACTGGCAAAATTGTGGCAAACTGGCTCTGTCAAGGATTATATTCATCATTTTCAAAACATGTCCTTATGTGTAGAGACAATTTCTGAAGCAAACTTGAATGACCTATTTTTGGGTGGACTCAAGGACCACATTCAATATGAGGTATGCATGTTTAATCCACTTAAGATTTTTGATTCTATTATCATGGCACGTAGATCTGAGGAAAAATTCATAGCCAACAAGAAGCAACCATTCACTCACTTCAAAGATTGTATCATATCGTCACCAATATTTACTCCACCTATTAGATTGACCCCTCAGCAAATTGAAGAGAAGCGTGCAAAAAGATTATGTTTTTGTTGTGACAGCATGTGGATTAAAGGACATAGATGTGCTGATAAGAAGTTATTCTACGTTGAGGGACCAAGTGAAGATGAAGAAGTAGATGATGCCTCCAATGATGATGAGGAAGCTATAGAGGAGGTACCTGAAGATTCCCAACCTATAATCTCTTGTCATGCACTTGTAGGTATTAACACTCCACAAACTCTTAAGGTGGTGGGTTTCCTCAAGAAACAGAAGGTGATAGTGTTGATTGACTCAGGGAGCACACATAACTTTATAAACCATAATTTGGCCACTCATTTGAACTATTTCATCTACCCAGCACCAAAATTTCAGGTCATGATTGCAGATGGTGGCATAATTAATTATTTAGGCAAATGCCATAGTATTAAGCTTACTATGGGTGGGTAAAATCTCGACTCTCCTATGTTTGTTATTCCCATGGGTAACACAGACATTATTTTGGGAGTCCAATGGCTCACAACCTTAGGTACGATTGAGATGAACTTATAAGAACTATTCATGCACTTTAATTCTAAATGTAAGAAAATTGAACTACGTGGATTACATGTAAAATCTCCACAATTGATTAGTTCACATCAGATGACCAAGATGCTAAAAAATGGGGTAGATGGAATTATTACATGATTATGCTCCATAGAAGTTTAACCCACACAGGTATCTACACATCTTGATCTATAGATAATTCTTGAGGACCACTCATCTATTTTTGGGGCCATGCCAAAAGGACTACCACCAAAAAGAGAACATGATCATGCCATTCAACTAATTCTAGATAGTCAACCAACAAATATCAGACCATATAGATATCCATATGCACAAAAGAGTGAAATTGAAAAGATGGTCCATGAGATGCTATAGGTAGGGATCATCAAGCATAGACAAAGTGCATATTCATCACCAGTGGTCATGGTGTAGAAGAAGGATGACACATGGAGGATGTGCCCAGATTATATGGGACTCAACAAGTACACCATCAAAGATAAGTTTCCTATTCCAGTAATTGATGATTTACTTGATGAGTTGCATGGTGCTAATTATTTCACAAAATTGGATCTTCGCTTGGGGTACCATCAAATTAGAATCAAGGATGAAGATGTTCATAAAACTGCTTTTAGAACACATGAGGGCCATTATGAGTTTTTGGTAATGACATTTGGTCTTACAAATGCACCATCTACTTTTCAAGGCTTGATGAACACTATTTTTAGGCCTTAGTTAAGAAAGTTTGTGCTGGTTTTCTTTTGATGACATATTGATTTATAGTCAGACATGGGAAGCACATCTGCAACATGTGAAATAGGTGTTGATAGTTTTGGAGAAGCACCAACTTTATGCAAAGCCATCTAAATGTGATTTTGGAGTATAGGAGGTAGAGAACCTCAGTCACATTGTTTCTCATGAAGGTGTCAAAGTTGATCCCCAAAAGATCAAAGCAATAATGGAATGTCCCATGCCAAAAACTCTCAAAAACCTTCAAGGGTTCCTTGGACTAACAGGTTACTATATAAGATTTGTGAAAGGTTATGGTAGCATAGAAGCTCCACTCACTACATTGCTACATAAGGATGCCTTCCATTGGAATGATGATGCCACCAAATCATTTGAGAAACTAAAAGTAACTATGTGCACCACTCCAGTTTTGGATACTCTAGACTTCTCACAGACATTCACTATTGAATGTGATGCTTCTGTGTCTGGATTGGGAGCTGTACTAATGTAGGGAGGAAGATCCATTGCATTTGAAAGTCATCAATTCAAAGGTAAGAATCTACAAAAACCTATCTATTAGAAATAAATGATGGCTATTCTTCATGCAGTTAAACAATGGAGGCCTTATCTGATGGGTAGACACTTTAAGGTGAAAAAGGATCATGATAGTCTAAAATACTTTTTGGAGCAAAGATTATCATCTGAGGAAAAACAAAAATGGGTAACCAAAATGCTGGGATATGTCTTTGAAATCATCTACAAGAAGGGTAAAGATAATGTAGTAGCAGATGCACTATCCAGATGGGATGCATCCACAGAAGCATTACTTTGTGCAATGTCCATGTTGCAAGCAGTTTGGGTGGATGAAGCTAGGTTAGAATGGGAGTAAGACAAGGATACACAGGTTATGATTTAGAATCTCCAGCAAGGTAATTTATCCTCTAACAAATTTTAATGGAAAGGTAATGTCGTATGATATAAGTGTAGGTTATACGTGTGCAAAAATTTAGAGCTTAAGCATAAGATTCTTGCCGAGTTGCATGCATCTCCAATTAGGGGACACTCAGGGTTCTTAAAAACTTATCATAGAATTAAGAAAGAATTATTCTAGGAAGGACTCAAGGGAGATGTACAAAATTTTGTGGAAGAATGCTTGATATGCCAATAGAATAAAGGTGAAACAGTTAAGGCCCTAGGTTTGTTACAACTGTTAGCAATTCCTAGTCAAAGGTGGGAGGAGGTTTCCATGGATTTCATCACTGGGTTTCCTTGTTCTAAAGGTAAGAATGTTATTTTGGTCATTGTGGATATGCTTACCAAATATTCCCATTTTTGTGCTCTCTCACACCCATTTTCAGCAAGTACAGTAGCTGATATTTTTATGGAAGCAGTTCTCAATTTACATGGAACCCCAAAAATAATTGTAAGTGATCATGATCCCATTTTCACTAGTAATTTCTAGACTAAACTATTTTCTTGTTTGGGTAGTCAGCTAGCTCATAGCTCATCTTACCACCCCCAATCTAATGGACAAACTGAAGCGGTTAACAAATGTTTAGAGGGGTATCTTCGTTGTTTTGTATCAGATAAACAAGAACATTGGGTTAAATGGCTACCACTTGCAGAATGGTGGTATAACACATCTTTCCATACCTCTTATAAAATGTCTCCATTTCTAGAACTATATGGTTATCATCCACCTTTCATCACTTCTTCATTAAAGGTGCACACCAAGGTTCAAGATGTGGAAGATCACATTCAACATCAACAAGATGTTTTGGCTAGTTTGAGAGAGAATTTGGCCTTGGCACAAAATAGGATAAAGCAACAAGCAGATCAACACCGTAGTGAGCAAAATTTTGAGGTGGGTGATTGGGTATTTGTTTGTTTGCAGCCTTATAAGTAGATGTCCTTGAAGCAATAGAAAAAGGCCAACAAACTTGCTCCTAAGTATTATGGCCCTTATCAGGTTCTACAAAAAATTGGAAGTGTGGCTTACAAGCTCGAGTTACCTCATTCATCTCACATACACCTAGTATTTCATGTTTCTTATTTGAAGAAGGTCATTGGATAGAAAGTTTCCACCCAGACAGAGCTCCCAAAACTAGATGACGAAGGACAAGTCATTTTGGAACTAGAAAAGATCCTCCAAACATGGACTAAGAGGTTGAGAACTAGAGAGATTAGGGAATATTTTATCAAGTGGAAAAACCAGAGCAGTGAAGATGCAACTTGGGAAGGTGAAGACTTTTTGCAACAACATCCAGAGTTGTTCAACATTGAGGATAATGTTTGTTTGAAGGGGAAGGGCATGCTATGCCCCTAACCTAGCACATGTATGATGATAATATTAGCCAACTTGTGGCTTACTTATCCTTATTTGATGTTATATTACATCTATCTATGCTTTCTTTTGATTAGTAGGTTAGCCTATGGAGTAACCATGGCCTAGATAGACTATATATAGGAGGTAGTGGGTAATAATTTATCATCATATTGTGAATTATGCTCTTATTAAAGCTTTTGGAGGTTGCCCCCTCGAAGTGGCTTATCTATTATCAAGTGTTTTTTGGTTTTGGGAGCATGATCTATGTTTGGGAAGTCTTTTATATGTTTGATTGATAATTTTAGCTCAAATTCTAGTGATATATCATGATATAGGTTCCTCATCTCATATTTCACTTTGGAATCATGATAAAATCAATATAAGAGCTCAAATGTACATTTCCAATGAAGATCATAAGTGTTTCCTCCATGTTCTAATTGTATAAATTGTAGAGTGTTTTAAAGATGTTCATTGCTCATGAGAAGACTTGCCACATGTATTTATGCATTCATTGATTACCCTAATACTATCATCATGAGCTAAAATTCACTACATTATATAAGTCCCTATAGACAAGACCATGCATATAAAATAGGTACCTATGGCCCACACAGATCTATAGGGTAAGTTGAAGGTGATATAAGTCTTGGTCATAAGAATTCATAAATATTTGAAGAATAAACATTGATAATGTAAGTGTCATATTTTGACAAGTTTGAGAAGATAGGGTCAATCAAGAAGTGGTTTTGAGCCTTAAAACAAGTAAATAAGACCTATAGGGCTCAAGCCTATAGGTCTTCTCTGGAGACCAAGGTCAACCTCAAATCAAAATTAGAAAAAGATAAAACTTGAAGACCTAACCCCATGGAAGATGACACAAACCACATAACATTAAAGAACACCTAGGTGATTGCATAGTCTCATGAAATATAGTGGATTTATTTGACATCCCTAACTAGACACCTAAAAGTCTGTATAAGTACTATGTACTTGGTGAATAGGAACAAGTGGTAAAAATCAAGATGATGAAGGGTGTTTCAAGATTATTTGAGATCAATTGTGCTTCAATTAAGTCCATGCACTATTGAGAAGATAAATTAACTTTAAGGTGAATCTTCAAACCTAAATACATATTCATGACCATGAATCCTAGCAATCACCTACAATATGTACAAGTATTAATATTGACCTACAATCATCTAATAATAGTAATCAATCAAAAGGCAAGAGTGGAGGTATGGACAAGCATTGATAAGATGTTTGATATGATCATAATTTTTAATGAGAAGTTCATGAGGATCATGAAGGATTAATAAGACAAGGGTAAGTTATAAATAGGGCACACACAATCAAATACCCTAATTAAGTGACCTATAGGCCTATTTGAAGGAAATAGTCTATCTTCAAGATGAATAAAGGGATAGAGAAGTTTGAAAGCTATTTGAGGTTAAATTGAATTATCAAGAAAAATATATGAAATATTTGATAGTAATTAATTATATTGGTAGGGTATAAAACCCTTAAATGACAATAAAATGACTCTAAGAACACCTACAGGTCAATTGATAATAGGTCAGTGGTAAGAGACATGGGTGTGTGTGAAGGGTGTTTGAAAAATAAATTAAATCCTCAACCATGTTCAAATAATATAAGGATAAGATCAATTTTAATTGGATCTAGGTCTATAAAACTCTATGCATAGTCATGTCTCCCTAAATAACCTATAGTCATAGTGATTAAAACCTATAGCCAAGTCAAGAAAGTAAGAACACAATGATTTATGTTCCAAACCATAAGGAGTTTGTAGGGACAAAAGGAAAGGGTTTTGTTTACATATGACTTCATGAAGTTATATATTTCCATAAACCATGTCATGGACCTATTTTTTACCTAATTCCCTTACATACACCTGTATTCAAAATATAATGTCAACCTACATCCATCGTATAGGGATTCAACATGATTTCTATGAATAATGAGTGGAAGAGTAAAAAGGTAAGGTTGAGGTTTTGTTTACTTTTTTATTAATTTAATTTAATTAAGTTAACACAATATAAATGAGAGTTTTGGTAGGAAAATTCTCAAAAATATTCCTAAGACACCAATAGTCCATACAAGGAACAAGGCACATACAACTACAACAAGTAGTCAAAGAGAAGAGGTTGAATGTTTGATAATGATTAAGGTAATCATGCCACATTAGTTATGGGTGTAATAAATGAGATTTTAAGGTTCTTATAGAAGGAATAGAATCATATCCCAAGGGGTAATGTATAGTCAGACCCTCTAAAGACACCTATTTATGGCTTATGGAGTAGGTTGACCTCAGGCTTAAAAGAAAGAGCAGAGAGATGTTTAAAAAGAACCTTGAACTCAATTGGAGTTTTATGAAACAATTTAAAATTAACCAAATAAATTTTATTATATGAATATTTAGGTCCTAAAACATAAAATAACATAGTCCAGCTAACCTAAATAGGTCACCTACAAGCCTACCTTGAAGAAATAGTCTAAAGATTAGGCCTAAAAGAGAAGCTAGCAGTGGTATTGAGAGGTGATAAAATAGTATGTTACTTAAAATAGGTTAAATTTACATTGAGTAATATTTATTTTAATATGAGGTTTTTAAACACAAGAATTATAATCAATATAGAGTCATGGGACACAGTTACCTAACATAGTCATCTAGTGACTTGAAGAGTTGTGGAAGCTAGGTTATAGAATATGTTATCCACCATGTAATTTGATGCATAAAAGTGGTGAGAGAATAAATATATGTATAATTAATCCTAAAATTAAGTTTTATATAGTGGATAAAGAGAGAAAACTCATTTTGCTAACCTTTAGGGTCAACAATGCTTGTTTGCATACAAACTCTTAGTGGGGAAACTTAGTGTTTTGTACCTAAATAAGAGATAGATGATTATATAAAATAATTATGGATAATTTAATACATTTTTAAAATATATATCATATGAATTAAGTTATTTTTAAGGTTTTTTGATGCAAATAACATTTCTAGGCTCTTTGCATACAGACAATCCTAGCTAGTCATGAGGTATAATAGTGTTTTGAGGGATCTAGAGGCATGATCAGACTTTAAAATTTTGTATAAATGGTGTTTTTAAGTGTATTAAGACATTAATGGTAACTTAAATTTTACACCATAAATTTACATATTCACTATTTTGTCTCAGACCTTGCCCACTCCATTGGCAATGGGCAGTCTTGAGATTAAGTAGGTCCATTTGGTCTCAAATCATAAAACAAGTTATCAGACCTCATGGAGGGATCTTAAAGAAGTAAAAATTCATTAATAATGTCTATATACACTTATAATGAGAAATAAAAATTAGGTTTAAGTCGAGGTACCCTTGAGGGCTAGCATGAAGAAAACATGCCTAAACCCCAAGTGTTCTAACCAGTACACCATGAGAACATATAGGGGTAATGAGCACTTATAAATAATGTGAAATAATATTATGGATTATTTAAGATGTATATTAACCTATATTAGTATTAATAATGAGTCTTGAGACCAAAAACTTATGTTAGACCTTTCTTGAGCCTCAATAATTTTAAGTAAGCCACCCTAGGAGCAAATTCAAATGATCATACCATCTCTCACACTTATCATGGAGAGATTATATTTGGGATAGTTGAGGAGGTTAGTCAATAATATTTTCCAAGTGGAAAGAGGTTAGTTATATGTACCATCTTTATGAACAATTGTTAAGACCCCAGACATGTCATAAACCCTTCTAAAACCTTGACTGTGATGATCCAAGAGAAATGGACTTAAAATGCACATAACTTTATTTATATTTACATTAAATCTATTTTATGTTGTTGATTCCTCCAAATAGGTTCTCCACATGTGTTTTTTTATGTCACTTGTATGGATTGCTTCAAAAACCCTTTTTTCATGATTTTTGGTGTTTTTCAAATGTTCTAATAAGGGCATAGATTACCAATCATGGATGAGGCCATTTTAAATTGTAATAAAAACTAAATATAAAAACCTTTCATGGGATATTTTGTAAGTGATCAAACTAGGCATGTTTTTCAAGGTTGTCTCAAATAGGCTTAAAATAAGCCTAGGAAGCAAGGTGGTTTCTTGGTTTGTAAACTTCCGCATGGTCTTAGAGCCCTAAAATTTACATGGAGGTTTGTGATAGTTTTGAAATATTAAATAAAATGATTTTATATATTTTCACATGTGTAAGCTTCCAACAACAAGTTTTCTGATTTTTAGGCCTAGGATGGCTAACTATGCTTAATTTGGGAAAGAAAATGTGCTTGAAAGTACAAATTCAATTAGAATATAATCACTAAATTTTGTGTGGAGTTTTAATGGTATATAAGGCTTATAAAAATAATCTCATATTTCCGTAGTCATCTCCATATTATTCCATACAAGGAACCTTATCTATTTTTAGGGATACAAGGATTTGAGAATAAATTCATGGTTTTTGTGAAAAATTTAGTATCTATGAGTATTTTATGTCTTCAAAATCATTTTTTTAGGTCTGATATGCTATTGGGAGACCATAAATGGAATAAATTTGCAGTCTTGAAGACAAGATCCACTTCTCCCTTCTACACCATGATGAAAATGAGATTTCCAAGGAACCTAAACACTAAATCATTATATAAGACTTATAATAAGATTTGTAAATGTTAATTCACATTATCCATGAAAAAAATGAGGTAAGAACAAGAAAATGATCTATTTTTAAGACTTGGAGTAGTTTGAAAGAGTCTCAAAGTCTCAAAAAAGATCTTCTCTCCTTCTAATGCCTAGGCTTGTTGAAGGAATCAAACTTATACTTGAAGGATTATAATAACCCATGGATCATGGGAAGACCTCTTGAATTTACTATAATAATGTCTCAATTATGATTAAAGGATGACTTAAAGTCATATTTTAAATGGGGAAGACCAATTCTCAATAAAGACACATCTGTGGTTTGTTCCATAAATGGTTTATCATATTTACTCTGTCAATTCTCTTCTTAAAAAGGTAATTCTCTAGAATGGAAAGATTCATGCCAAAAATATTTTAATAGTATGAAATAATATTTTTTCCTCCTCCCACTATTTTTTCACCTTCAAATGATTATCCATTGATTATTTATACATCCTTTACCCCCATATCATGTGGGTCAATTCCTTTCCAACAAGATGATATTGGTAAATAATATGATATTTATTATATCAGTCAAGGTTTAATTGATTATGAGAAATATTATTCCAAGGTATAATGTGATTGGCTTGTTATATATTTCATAGTTGAAAATCTTTGTCATTGTATTCTCTATCAAATAATTTATGTCATTGTCTATTCTGACTCACTTCATCATTTCTTCTCCAAAGCTTTCTTACCTAGAGATAGAATAAATAAATGGATGGTCCTATTAATGAAATTTTACCTTTGAATTTTTACATAAAAAATTATCAAAGGACAAGCCATAGCATACCAACTCATGGAAGCTTCCTTACTAGCTAAAAACCACCTTCAAGATACTTTCCTTGATGAAGAAATTATTTATATTAAAGGTTTTAACAAAGTAATTTATTTCAAAGATTATTTTCACAATTTCAATAATGATCTAGAAGTAAATAGTATCTAACAAATTGATTACACTCCTACCACTAAATATAAAGTACTCATCAAAGAATTACTAGATGTTGAAATTGACTTACATGAAAATAATTGGGTAATTCAATTTGATACAAAATCTATCTAAGGATCTAGGTCAAGATGTATCCTAACCAACCCACATGGTAAAATTATACCTTTAGAATTTTGATTAAATTTTGATGTCACCAATAACATGGTTGAATATGAATCTCTAATACTAGGCATGTAATCTACTATTGATTTAAACATCCGATATTTACATGGTCTGGGTAATTCACAACTTATATTTCATGTTTTTAGTGGATATTATTAATTTAAAAGTGAAAAATTAATCACATATCATAAAATTTATACTACCCTTGCTAATAAAATTTGCATTTTTTACCATCAAACCAATTCCAATAGGTCAAAATGCTATAACTTATTCTCTCACTTCATTAGAATCTTTATTTTACCCTCACTAAGTACATCATAATTATTAATTTCTTATTCAAATAATAAAATAACCTTACAAAAAAAAAATGGCTCTCTAATTTGTTGCAAAGGATGTTACTATTTGATAAAGACCATGGTATAAAAACATAATTCAATTTATTGAACATCAAACTTACCCTCTAGAAATGGATTGTCATGAAAGTACTCAAATTCACAAACAATATTTCAAGTATGTACTTTGATACAACACCGTTTATTATCCTAATGTAGAAATAACCCTATTGTGTTGTGTAATTCAAGAAGTTAATGTTCTCCTAGAAAAAACACATGGGGGCATTTATTGTGGTCATTATGGTGACCATGCTACAATTCACAAATGTTTACTTATGGGTTAATTTTGGTATACTATTAAATAATATGCTATTAATTTTGTTAAAAAAGGTAATCCTTGTCAATTCCATGATGATATAATCCACTCTCCTCTAGCCAAACTCCAAACAGTAGAGTCTCCTTAGCCATTCTCTATGTGAGGACTAGATCTTGTTATCAAATTACCTAGATCACAAGATTGTCATGTATTCATTATCATTACCAGTCAATACTTTACCAAATGGGTAAATTCATGCCTCTTATTAATTTCACCAATATTACCATTTCTAAATTTACTCTCAATAAAATCATCTATAATTTTGGAGTTCCGCATACCATCATTTCTGACAATGGTGGCAACTTCAAAAATAAAGATATTGAGTAGTTATGTACAAAATAAAAAATTTCACTTAAATTCTCAACACCTTATCAACATAAATTTAAAGTCCAAGTAGAAGTGAATAAAAAAAATATTACAAAAACATATTATAGAATCTATTACTAATTGACACCTCCATCTCTATCTTGCACTTTGGGGTTACCACACTAGCATATGCACTGTTATTAGGGAAATGCCATTTTTCACTATTATATGGGTCTGAATAAATCTTACCATTAGATGTTGAAATCTCATTTTTATGTATGTATCTCCATGGTACAATTTTCTATCAATAATTATGTGCAGATAATCATCATGATTTAGATTTCCTTGATGGGCAATGCATGGCTACTTTACAACATAATAATTAATATAAAGCTCACATTTTATAAACAACATAATAAAAAATTCAAATTATGAAATTTAAATGTTTTTAATTTGGTCCTAAAACTCTATTGTACACATGAAAAAGAAGGAAATATGCCAAAAAATGGTGGGGTGTTTACTTACTAACGGACATTCTTGGTCCTAGTACATATATATTACAAACCAATAAAGGATAGGTCTTGAAAGAACCTACTAATGTTCAATTTTTAAAGAAATAATTTTCCTAATTTTTTAATTTATTTTCATACTTTCATAAACTATAAATACTAATAATTTTTGTAGATTTCCTCCACACATCTCCAAATTTTCAATAGTACATTCCATTCATTAGCATTATCCCCTATCATTGGTCTTTTGGTTTGTTTTTCTTACTATCATTTAATTCATGAGTTTCATCGTAAGACTGGATATTACCCAACCATCCTAATTAATATATTTTATTTTCATTGTTAATAATTAAGATTTTATTTTATTATGAATTTATAATTTTAGAAGTTTATTTTCATTATTTATTTCCCTTATTTTTTGTGAGTAGTAGTATAAAACCTTTGATAGGAACATACCTTCCTCATAATTACATTTTCATATTTTTACCAACTTTGGTTTATATTTTATGAGTTTAAATGAAATACATTAGATATGAATAGTATTTCCTCATAAAATCTATAAATTTAAAAATAAAATCTTTAAATTGTAGTGTTTCTCTTAGAGAATATGGCAAGGATTAAATATTGTGATCTCATAATCTTGACATAAATTTTGTTTCTTTTATGGTAACACCTTCAAAATAAATAATTTATACATGTTTCCTAAACTTCCATCATTTATTTTGATATAGAGTCATACTTAAATGTCATTGTATCATTTACACATTATCACATTTTCTATTATTTGAGGTTACTCAATCATGTCCTGTTGATTCTCCTTGTATCCCGTATTTTCATTCCAATTTGGGAACACCAAGGTTGGTTTCAAGACAACATTATTATTTAACATGAAAATAAAAGACTCATAGATACCATTCACTTAAATTTATTTTCCTTAGCTACGGAGTCTAATTTTCCAAGTGTTAGTCATTTTTAGCATCCATGTTGGTTTTCTAAATCCATATGGAGGAGGAATAAAAAAATCCATAAAAAGTTAAAAGACAAATATTTAAAACAAAAGTAAATTATAAAAATAAAATTATAAATCAAAATGCAAAATGACACCAAAATATATGATTGATAAGAACACCTTCTATTTTAGTTGAAGATCAAACTCAATAGTTCGCCTGATGATAGAGACGAGATTCCAGTGGTGTGAGGTAGGACAATAAACAAGGATATCAGATTTTAAAATTATAAATAGTGATACCTACTTTCTCACATAAGTACCCAATCTTTGTAATAGACCAATGGCTCTATAATGGGTCCTAAGGAATAGGGAACATCTTGTGGGGAGGTAGATCAATTTTACTTTTCATGCATATAGCCTTCTTTGGATGATATTTTTACTTCATTAGATAGCTCAAATTTGTGTGGATAAGTTCAGTTCTCTAGAGTCCTTAATGTTAAAGTCCTATTGTTTGTTTATGTTAATTTCAGTGTCTTGATTTTGATAAATATTTGTAACCTTTCTATTGCCTAAATTTCCCCTACCAGTGATTTCATTTCCCATCTTGATAGGCAAGTTTGTTTCTACATCTATTTTCCAACTTATTTATTCCATCTTCACATCTTTTTAAAACATAATTTCAATAGTTTTTTTTTGGTTCTATTTATCTTAAGAATAAAATATTATTTTTGAGACATTATTAATTAATTACTTACAACATTTCTTTATCCTTCTTGGACTTAGTTTATTTTTAAAAAATTATAAAAATTCTTTATCACTCTTTTTTGTGAACAATCTCATTTTATTTCTCTACTTTAATTTTTCAATTATTGAGTGAGTTTGAAATGTTACTTCTCACTTATCAATGTTGTTTTTATTTATTCCCCTTCTCAATATTTGTTTAAGTTTGGTTTTTTACTTCTTTTACATTGATGTTATATTTATCATTTTAATTTTACATATCTTTGATTTGATCTAATTTGTTACTTATCTTACTTAAGGTACATTTTGTTTGGATTTTTTTGTTAATTGATCAAATCTCATTTTTCCATGGTCTTTTTGGCTCTAATATAACATTTATCACTATAGATTACCAAATTCCTAAGTAATTCACTTTAGTTCAAAAATGTTTAGTTATTTTGATTTCCTTGGATTTTTTTTACTCTTTAGTTTTGTATCCCAAGGATTTATCTAAAGTAATCAATACACCTTTCAAAATAAAAATTAAAAATACAATAGACAACCATTCGATGATAAAGGTAATTTTAGGTACATATATGATACATGTATATTACTTTACTTATTTCCTTATTATCATTTTAATTTATCATTCATACTGTAATTAATTAGCTCGATGTTGTGTATTGTTATATTCTTTTATCTAAGTAATATCCTATCTTACAACTACATGAAATGTGATGAGATTATAATGGATCATATTTATACACACAATATTTTTAAAATTTATCAACTATTGATTTTTTCTCTCCTGCAAGAACCCGCTAAATGTTAATATCTCTGAGTGTATGCCTTAAAGGGTGCATTGAAAATGGGCTTAGTAGACCTTTGGTGCTTCATAGGATTATTGGTCCCTATAACACCATGTAAAACCAATACAAGTTACTTCTCTCCATTTCCTTAAGCATTAAATCCCCACTTATACACTTCCCTAAATAGCTCACCACCCAAAATAGCCCTTACCTAAGTAATTACCACTTTTCCTATTACATTGACCATGTCAACCCTATTTAGGTTTTAGTTCATAATACAAAACTCTATCAACCCAATCTAATATAGCTCAATACCTAATGACTCTATTTCTTACCTAATAATGTTGATTTGGATGATTACATTAGGTAATCTCCCAAGAGGGTTTAGTGTCAATCTATGGCTATACCACCTTCACTTTATTTCTAAATAGAGGATCATTTAATTGTGCATCAATATTTCTCACAAATCTTCTTATATAATTAAAATGAGGTCTGATTAATCATGTTTTTTCCTTGGAGAAGTAGAACTTGTCATTTAGAGGTCTTGGATGTATAGGAGAAGTCTTGTATCCTATAGAAGATTTATCCTTATGATCCTTACAAGCCCACAATAACCTCTTGTAAATCATCATAGACCAAGGGAGATATTGAGGCATGACATGTTAAGTTTAAAAATATAATTATATTTCTATCCCTTCATATTTTTATAACTATATGTTGTATAACTAATGGATTAAATTATATCTCTCCTTGATTAGATCATTTCTATGTTAGATTAGATAGATTTATCTTTCCATGTTTATTATGTTTCCCATTTTTCCATAATATTTTTTGATAACTGTATTAGATTAAATATGAATTTATTTATTAGGTTTTAGAGTTTTATAGTATATTATATTGATTAAAATTATTTACAATCATACAACCTAGTTAGGGTTATCACAAAGTGACATTTGACTAGAGGCCTTTAAAAAATCTCATTTTCCATTATTTGATAATATATCCCTTAGTCTAAGTATAGTGGATCTATTATTGGTTATGAAATCGATATAAACATATTAAAAAATTGACATTTTAGTGGATTACCTTATTTAATTGTGAATATTATTGAGTAGGATAAGTTATAGATATATCTATTTTTGGTTGAATACACAACCCTTTCAAGTTAGATAAGGTGATAGTCCAACTAGATAAATTAGATTTTAAGATAGTTGGTTAACCTCTAAACATACATATACAACTATAAGTTGAACCTAGGGTCTAATAGATCATATATATCAAAGTGATAGATATTATTGAAGCCTATAAAATGCTCCTTAGTAGATACTAGTACAGAAACCTAAAATGAGTACATGGATACTAACTATTTACATGTGGTTTCCCTATAGAGGTATAATCAATAAATTATAAGTGGACAAAGAACCTAGAATGAAATAAATGATCACTGAGTACAACATAATTAATGAAAATATAAATATAGTCTCCTCTATCATAATCATCTATACCTTGTCTATAGGTCCCACTAAGGATAAAGCTAACAATGATCTTGAGTTTCCATGTTTATCATATGTATACTTCAATGGGTCTTATTTGAATCAAGTTTATAGGTAAATAATTATCCTCATTGACTAATTAATCATTGGGCTTTTAATTAAAACACAAAATTAAAGAACTAAAGGTATTTGGGGAATATAAACATGTTATAAAATAAGATATTAGTAAATTATAGTGTAAGTTGTACTAACTTAGTATATACAAACATAGGGAATGGAATTTGATAAATATGTGTACTATATTTAATTTTTTTCACATACCTAGAGAGGAAAACTAGTTGGTCAATACACGTGAAGCTTATACCATAGATATAACACCATTGAATGACACAAGATTACATGGATTTTATTTTCAATAATCCCATGTCCCTTAGTCTTAAAAAACATGAGAAACTTCTAGCTCTTCAAATATGACCATCACATTTTATAATTTCACAATAATACTAGAGTTTTTGAAACCTAAGACATAGATGAAATTGAAAGGGATGATTTTAGAGTTGGGTATTATGACCAAGATGGTGCCATGAACCTCAAAGAGAATAAAGTCCAACAAGGAATGATCTCCCTTGAGCACGTTTTCTACCTTGACAAGCCTATGCAACTGCCTAAGAAATCAAGATATGTGGACCAAAATTATAAGACCATTCATCTTAGATTTTTTATCGACCCTAGACATTCAATGTTGGACCTGATTATACATTAGTTGATATTGAAAAAATCACAAGGCCATTTTTAAAATATAGGGATGTTATTTCCTAAACCTATGGAGACCTCAATGTTTTGGACCCAAGTGTAATAAACCATACAATACCACTCAAGCCAAACTAAAAACCTTTCATACAAAGGCATAAACCCGTGAACCTAATCTTGGAACCATTCATAAATAAATAAGTTCATAAGCTTATTTTAGCTTAGATCATCTTCTAAGTCCATCATGACACTTAGGTAACTAACATAGTACCCATTTGGAAGAAGAGTGGGAAGATTTGACTATTTGTAGATTTATATTATTTGAATAGGGCCTTTGATAAATATAATTATCCATTCCATATCTACATGAGGGGATAAAAATGGTGAGTAGATATTAGATGACATCTATCCTAGATAGATTCAATATGCAATCATAATTGAATGATGTACATGAATTAATCCTAGATCAAATAAGATGGAGCACACCTACACTTTTGATTGGGTGTATAATTGTTAAGCGAGAACATGACCAATATGGATATTTGCTAGACCTGATTAGGAAAGAAATTGTATCACTTGTCACAACATATCATGATAGGAAGGGTTCTAAATCCTAAAGCATAACACAATCACAAAACAACCCTAAAAGATTCTTATGATTTGATATTTCACTTATACTAATAAACAAGAGAGTAAACTATTCTAATGACAAGAAAAGTAAAATAATCTAGTGCACACTAAAACTTGTGGCATAATGTGAGGGCTTATATGTAAAGAAATAAAATATGTATAGATAAATTCAATTAAAGTATATGATTAACACCCTAATCCATAGAATATGAAAATTAATATTATTCAAGCCAACACTTATGCTACTTCTATCTACTAAAAGAGAGGAGAACAAAGTTAGAATATACTTACCTGAATGTGAACCCATTATGATTCAATCTCTTCCTTGGTCAATGGGGCTTTACAAGAGGTTGTTGTGGTTTTTAAGGATCACTTTTTTAGGCCAAAGCATCCAAGACCTATCTGCAAGACTATATTCTCTAAAATAAAAAACCTAATTTAAGACTCCTCAACTAGAATGGTGGAAGAACAAATTGTGAAGAAGCATGAGCAAATAATAACTCTTTATTGTATATTCTTATAATGAACAAAATGACCTTGTATATATATGAGTATCTCACCCTAAAATCATTCAAGAATGTTGGTTTTTCTAGGTTGACCTAATCAAGCTAGCATATTTTTGAGCTAATGCCTAATGTCTATGTTAGGTTGGCTAGAAGGATAACAAACCTAAAGAGTTAAAGTGACCCTAAACTACACTAGGTCAACTAGGTCAACCTAGTTTGTTGAGCAAGTCAAAAGGGTACCAAGTAAGGAGAAGAAGGATATAAAGAGGAAAAGGCTATAGGAATGTGAAAAGGAGGATAAATAGATTAGGGAAAGGTTTTATGAGATAAATGGATTGGAAATAATGTGGTAATAAGGAATAAAAATATTAAAAAGCACCAATGGTCTTCCCACCCCTTTCCCAATGCACCCCTTAGTTAATCTACCCAAAGAAATTGAGTCACAATGGGTTCCTCAAGATGTAAAGCATCAATAATTGATAAAAGTTAAAAATATTATGTGTATACATATTCCCCACTCAAAGCTCATCACATTTCACTAAGGTGTAATAGGGGATGGTGATTCTAGAAATAAAATAAGGACATACATAGTGCTGATGATAAAAAATAAATTAGTATTTTAAAAAAGAATAAAATAATTAAAAGTAAATGACAGAAGGAAACTAATTAAAAAGTAAATAACCAAAAATCAAAACTAATGTATATGTTACTTACCTTTTATCTCAAGATGGTTGTCAGTTGTATTTTTAGTTTTTATTATGTAGGGTGTAGATATTGCTTTCAAAAAACCCATAAATACAAAACTAAGGAATTAAAAAAAAATACAAGAAAAGCCAAGATAATTGGTGCTATGTGGATAGGACATTGTTATGAAATTTGGCAATCTAGAGTGACAGGTGATATGTTTGACCAAATGACTAAGTCAAACAAGAGTAAATTTGATAACCAAAATTCCAAGGCTACTAAAGATCGAAAAACTCAAACAAGTAAACCTCAAGTAATAAAAGGCAAACTCACAAATTCAAACCAAGGATACATGTTTAAAAAGGGATGATAAGAAAGATAAGTTAATGGTAAAAAGATAAAAAAAATGGTAAAACAACATTGATGAGTGAGTAGTAAAAATCCACATCTCACTCAATAGTGGAAAAAGGGAATACATAAAAGGGAAAACAACATTTCTGAGTGAGCAATAATAAACCACATCTCACTCAACAATGGAAAAGGGGTATGAACTCAGGTGTCCATAATAACAAGACAAAAAAATCATGATAAATGGAAAAAAGGAAGGTAAAGTAAGTCTAGTAAATGTAAAATAAAGTCAATATTATGATCCAAAGTTGCTCAAACATGTTTTTTTACATCTAAATATAGATAAAACTAAAAAAAAAGTAGTGCTAACATGTTTTTAAGAAATGAAAAAGAAGGAATTTAAAGAAGAGGGAAAAAATATTTGGAATCATAATTTGGTTATCAAGGTGGAAAATGAAATGGGTGGAGGGGAGAATGAATGAAAAAACAAGGTAGATAAACTCTTTATCAAATTTAAGACATTAAAATTTGGTTTGTCAAAATAAGAGGATTATGGACCTTAGGGAATTTGAAGAGCTTCTCTTAGCTACATAAGTCTTAAGTCAAGAAATGGAGTATATAGATCATCCCATGAAGGCTATATGCATGAAAATTAAAATGGACCTACCTCCCCCATGATGTGTTTACTATTCTTTAGGACCCTTTATTGAGCCATTAGTTTATTGTGAAGATTGGGTACTTGTATGAGAAAGTAGGTAGCACCATAGATTTTTTTGAACTCCCCTACTCTATTCTAATGGCCTACCATACCCCAAAGGACTTTGGATCTATATGAAGCTAACTATGGAGTTTGAGATTTCATTGGAGATAGGATATGTGCTTGTAATCCCATCTTTTGGTGTGAATTTGAATTTTGAGATTTATATGTTACATTTTAGATATCATTGCCTTTTGTTTTAAATGATTTGGCTTTTAACTTTCTTGATGTATTTTTCTATTCTTCCTCCAAACATATTTAGAAAACCAAACATGGGTGCTAAATATGACTTTTATTTGAAAAATTGAGACAAGGTTGCTAAGAGAGAGAACATCAAAGAGCATGGGGTCTAAGAGTCTTATAAATGTAGGTGAAATAAAAGTTCTTTCTTGACTTCAACCTTGTTTTATCCAATGTGGAGATGAGAGAAAAAGGGGAAATAAAGAGGAATGACATATGGATAATTTGAGTTGCTTCAAATTACAAAAAAATGTGATAAAGGGGAAAAAGAAGGGATAAAATGACTGTAAAGGTGTGATTTCTTATCATGAAACTGATGGAAATGGAAGAAAACATGCTAACATAGATTGTTATCTAGATTCCATCTAGAAAAATAAGAAAATATAAATTTTTAGAACAAGGATCAAGAAAAAGAAAAGAATGGTAATTTTATGAGGAGAGTCGGGTCTCATCCATGATCTTACAAAGCAATTCATAATAGAGAGGCCCATGAGGGTGATAATAATTAAGAGAAAATAAAAGTGAGGGAACCTTTTTACAAAGAACCTCATAAAATAAAAACCCAAAGGATGCCAAAATAACATTAGAAAGAAGAAAAAAGAGAAGGAAAATAAGTAAAATATGGTGGTTTTATGAGGGATGTCAAGTCCTATATATGGTCTTATAAAGAAAATAAAAAAATAAAATCCCAAGGGGAAACAAATAAAAATTTGTAAGTAGAAGGAGAATGAAAAATAAGATAATGAAGAATATGGTACATCAAGGCACCAAAAGACCAAAAGGGAGGACTAAAGGTTTGTGAAAGGAAGGAAATTGCTGCATAGGGAGAGATCCATGCTTAAATAACATGTAAAAAGTATTAGAGAGATATAGATAGAAAGAATGATAAGAAGGAAATTATTAGGCAAAGTAGTTTTTTAGGAGTTGAGCATTAGTGGGTTCCTTAAAAACATGGCCTTATAAATGCTTAGACCAAGGATATCTTTAACTTAGTATGAGCCCCACCATTTTTGGTTATATTTATCTTCTTTTTCATGGGTGTAATCTAATTTAAGGACAAGATCAACAACATTAAATGTGTGGACTTGATAATGTTTGTTATGTTGTTGGGCAATATGAGCCTTATATTGGTGGTTATGTTTTAAGGTAGAGAGATGACATTCATCAAGTTTATTAGGGGAATGAAGGAGATCCTCATGCAATTCTTCATGAGGAATGATGCCATGAAGAGATATTAAAAGAGAATTAATCTCAACTTTAAGAGGAAGAACTAAATTAGAAATATAGACTAAAGAAAATGGAGTTTCTCCAATGGTATTATGAATTCTATTCTAATAGGCACAAAATATGGGATAAAGATGAAGAGGCCACTCCATGTGGGTTTCAAAAATTATCTTTTGAAGAATTTTATTTAGAATCTTGTTTATGGCCTTAGTTTGTCCATTGCCTTGTGGATGATAAGGAGTAGAAAACTCATGATTGATCTTAAATATGGTACAAAGTTATTTAACATGTTTATTTTTGAAATTACCACCATTTTCTAAGATGATGGTGTGAAGGATGCCAAAATGGAAAATGATTTGGTTTATAATGAATTTGGAAATGGTATGACTAGTAACATTAAAAAGGGGCATGGATTTAACCCACTTGGTAAATTATTTAGTAATGGTGATAATAAAGATGTGCCCATCTTGGGAATGAGGAAGTTTACCAATGAGATCAAATCCCCATGTGGAAAATGGCCAAGGAGATTCGATAGTTTGAAGTTCAGCTAGTGTGAATGAATGAGATCATCATGAAACTGACAAGGATTACACTTTTTAGCATATTTAATAGCATTATTTTCTAGAGAAAGATAATAGTAACCAATATGTAGGCATTTTTAGGTTTTAGCATGTCCACTATAGTGATCACCATAAATTCCCCCATGTGCTTGTTCAAGTAGAGGAGGGACCTCATCTTGTATAACACAATAGAGCAAGGTACCTTTAGTATTATAATAATAAAGGATGTTATGTCTAAATACATGCTTGAAATATTATTTATGAAGACATGTCTTTTCATGAGAATACAAATCAAGAGGATAAGTTTGATGTTCTAATAATTGTATGATATCTTGATACTATGGGCATTGTTAGATGGTGATATCCTTGATGTGGTAGATAAGTGAATTGGGAGGGTGGGTAGATGATGGATATTTTACTATTTGTATGATAAAACAAGGATAAAAAATAACTTAATGTGGATGAAAAAGAGAGGATGAAGATGAAAGATAATCAATGATGGAATTTTGATCTCTAGGAATATGCTCAATTGTAAAAAAGACAAAATTCTTAGCAAGAGTGGTTGCAATCTGATGATAGGCGATAAAGTTTTCACTTTTACATTGATAGGTACCACTAAATTTATGGAAAATGAGTTGAGAATCACCCAAATCATGAAGATATTATATGTCTAAATCAAGAGAAACTCTCATACCTAAGATAAAAGCTTTATATTCAGAATGTATTTGGTGTACATCAGTTGCCATGGCATCAAGTGTGATTTCAAGAGTAGAAGTAGATGGAGTAGATGGAGTGTCGATGGTTTATTTGATAAGAGAAGGATTATATTCAATGGGAGGATTCAAAAGAGTTAAAAAAGATGAAATTACTTCTATAGGTTTGGAAGGTGTGATTTTCTCTACCACCCAAGGAGAATTGATAAGAGGAGGATTAATAGGAAAAACATAACCCTTAATTTATAAGTTGTGATATAAAAAAATGGTATTCACATCTTGATTAAAAACATGAATTTTGGCTAAGGACTTATGATAATTCAAGACATCCAAGTTTATAGATTGAGCTTAGGCCATGATATCATTGTCATCGTATGTGGGAGAAATTATGCATGATTGAGATTCAAGAGGATATTCAGAAGTTGAAATCCCAAGATTACTAAATGTTCAAAGATATAGTTGAGAGGATCTTGAAATAATTTAGCCACTCCAAAATCATTGAAATTAAATTAATATTTAGGTAAAGATAGATCTTGAACATTGCATGGAGGGGGAAAATCAGTAATCTCATCCATGAGAGGAATGGTATAATCCCTTGGAAAAATAGAAAGTGGAAACCACTCCAAAATATATTCATGTAATTTGGTCATGTTGCAAGTATGTTGTAATTAATTAGTCTCATCATCATCAAAATATATAAGAGTGTCTTGTAAATAAAGATTTATATTGATGAATTTTGGTAAAGGAGCATTATTAATTTTAGGGATCGTAGGAACATGATATTGTGATTTAGGATAAGGTAATTGGATACTCCATGGATTAGGATTAGCTTCATGCTTATAGAATTTTCCATAGGTATATATTTAAAGCATTGACTTCCAGAAGAGGCAATGACCCTCATTCGATGATTTCATGGATGACCAAGGAGTATGTTATAAGATTAAAGAAGATCAAGAACCATGAGTTTGGTTTGAATGGTCTTAGGACCAATGGTTAAGGGAAGCCATATAAAACCAAGTGGATTTTGATTTGTCTTGTCAAAACCATGTAAAATAAGATGGGTTTGTTTAAGATGCCCTTTGTTATAACCAAGTTGTTGTAGAAGCCATGAAAAGGTCACACTATACCAGAACCCTCAGAAATTAGAAATTTTTAAATAATGGTGGTATTAATGTAATTTTTTATTAAGAGAGGTGGATCATTGGCATGAAAGAGGATTTCATCATTAATCATGTCCTCTTCAAGGAATTCAATGGAAGGCTTGGAAGAGGGACACATAGATTCAATGGTATTAATGTTAGTTGGTTGAGAATCAATAAAAGGTGATTATTCATCTAAAGAAGATGGATCTTTGATCTCTTAGATTTGTTTCATAATTAATTTATAATGATAAGGTGAAATACGAACTAAGTCCATAAGAGTAATCTTAAATGGCTTAGAGCTAATTTCTTCAAGAAAATTCCAATGATATTTAGAAGAAGAGCCATGAGGTTTAGAGGACAAATTAGACTTTAGAGGAATAAATGTGGTTAGAGGATCAAAATGAGGAATTTGTTCCTCAAGTGTTTCTAATTCAATATTGATAGTGGTATTATGCTTAAGTAAATTTTCCTCTAATTAAGGTTTCTTAGGATTGGTAATAGGATCTTTGTAAGCTAGTTTCTGATGATAGTTGACCTTAGCCATATTGACATATTGAGAGTTGTTAAGGTATTGGTTATAATTAGCATCAATTTCACAAACATACTTGGAAGTTGATTGATTATAGGAAGAGGATTTTTGGTTATTAGATGTAGAAGCTTTAGAGGATTATAATTTTTGAAAAGATTAGTGTATTCTTAATGATGATGTTTGATCATGGTTTCATGGTTGAATGAATCACCAAGCATGTAATAAATATCACATTTGAAAATCCCTCTACAAGATTTGTGAGAATGCCTAATGTTGGCATGAAACCAAAAAAATATTTTTGGATCATACCACTCAGGAGGATAATTAGGATATATGAAAGGTTTATAGGGTGGTAAAAATTGCCTCATTTGATGCACCAAAAGTGGTATATGAGATGGTAATGGAATATCATTTTTGGTAACTCTTGGTTTAGCTTGAGAAGTGTTACTAGTGATAGAATTGGATGTTTGGAAAGATACTTTAAGAAATCTATAATTAGGTTTTAATTGACTCATAAGAAAGTCTTTTCATTTACCTTGGTCAAGAGCTTCATTAAGAGTTTGAGGAGTAAAGGTTAGAACCTTGTATTGAAGAGTGGGACTTAAAGTGGTAATAAAGAGTTTAAATAGGATATTATTAGACATATTATGATTGGATTTATGAGCTAAGTATCTCCATATTTTAATAAAATCATGAGTTGATTCCTTAGAAGATTACTTTGTATTTATGAAATGGCTAAGAATTTTTTTAAGAAGCATTGTGTTGAAAATCTTTAACGAAAGGATTGACCAAATCTTCAAGTTGCTAAATAAAATCATGGGGTAATTGATTATACCATTATAATACATCACCAATGAAATTTTTAACTAATAGTTTATTATTATCAAATGTATTAGTTTGGATCCACTCTTTGTAGAGATTACAAAAGGCTTTAAGAAATGAGGCAGGCTTTTTAGTCCCATCTTATTTGATAATTGGTGATATGTTACCATTGTTAATAGATATAATGAAGGGAGATAAAGGCTCATTTTTAATAGTTTGAAGCAATTTTTTATTAATTATTGGTTAAGGAATAACATTACCTAAGGCATCTTGAAGAGGTGGAGAAATGCAGTTAGTATTATCTTGAGGATGCATGATTGGACATTTGTTAGCCACATTGATCAAGTGTTGTTGAAGGTGCATCATTTGATTAGTATTAGAGTTTTTCATAATGTTCATTTATTGAATCACTTGGGATAATAACTGGGTTGTATTAGGTGGTAGGTTGGTGTTAGAAGGAACACTCCCCAAATTGGTGTTGGGGGGAGGATTTTTTGAAGAAGGGTTGTTAGTGGGATTGTTAAGAAAACTTGTGTTAATCACTCCATCATTAGTTTAAAGATTTTGAGTTATTTCTTTGTAGGTGTTGAAAGGATTATATCCATCAACTTCATCTTGAGGTGATATTTGTACCATGTTATAATTTGTAGATGGAGGAGAAGAAATGGCCCAAGAGTGATGGTTTTCTTGGGAATAAAGGAAAGGGATAAATTAACATCCCATATAGGATCTAAATGGATTAGGACTATCCAAAAAGATTTTGATAGGGGAAATCATTCTGACTAAAGGGGAATGAATCAAATTCAAATTAGAAGAGGTAAAGAATTAGGTTGATAAATTAGGAAAGCAAGAAATAGAACTAGGTCGAGTAGATCGACCTAGTGTAAAAACAAGACTTGTAGATTGTATTAGGTCAACTAGGTTGACCTAGCACAGTGAATATGGGTAGAGAATAGGGTCTATGATAATACTAGGTTGACCAAGTTGACCTAGTATAGTTGATAGGGAAAATATAAGATTATTGATAATATGGGAAATAGAACAAGATAATTTTGTAGCTAATCTAGGAAAGCAAATGCTAAAAGTAAATAGACAGTCAATTGAGTTGACACTGGCCAATATAATTGATGCACACAAAGAAAATCCTTGCACCAATGCTAGCCAATGTAAGTTATTATGCACACAATTGATCAAAGAGCAAGTAAACAACTTGAAATTAAATCTAGGTACAATCTATTATTAGGGAGTTGGTTGTAAGCAAGGCACTAGATAATAATCTAAGGATGGTTTTAGGTGAGTTTAGGATGAAATAGACTATAGTGGTAATGATATAAGCTTGGTATTGAGGCCTACCCCCTCACTTCACACACCATAGTGATAAGGGTTTCGGATGTTTAGCCAAAATATACCATTAAATATGATTTATACTTGAACAAATCATTAATTCAACTTCCCCCTTGGTGATGAAATCCAAGTAGGTTGGCTTAGGTAGTCAAATGTTAAAATTCTTGTTGATTTTATGTGATTTGTTCATATGTATATAAAATATAAATAGTAAAACTAAGTAGTTAATTAAAAACCTCCTAATTAGAGTATGTGAACTATTATAAACATAAAAACAACTAAAATAAAATATGTGATTAACATAGAAGATGAATTCTAACTTTGAAACAAGGTATAGTGAAAACATTATATGCACAACATACAGAACTAGGTTGGTATGATTGAGCTAGTATTACTGAAGATAGGATCTGTAAAACCTCCTAGGTCAACCAGGTTAACCTAGTTATTTTAGACAACACATAGAACATAGAACTGGGTTAACCAAGTCCATCTAGTTGGCTATGCAGAGGTAGTTTTAAAGATTACAAGCTTGAAAGTAAAGTATATAATAGAAAGAGAAAAATAATAAAATACTAACCTTGATGGTTCAAAGATGGAAATGAAGGAGATTGTTGATCAAGAACCTTGGATAAATCTATCAAAAAATTGTAAACTAGGTCAAGCTGGTCATCTAAGCAATACATAAACCTACAAAAAATGTGTTGGAAATACACTAGGTCAACATGGTCAACCTAGTAGGCTGAATTAGATGTGTAAACATGTACTAGGTCAAGTTGGTTGACTTAGTAGGCTAATATATAAGTTTAGAAAACTAAAACTTGTATTAAATCAAGTTGATCAATCAAGCTATATAAGAACCTATTATAAAGTGGCTAAAATGTACTAGGTCAACTTGATTGACCTAGTAGACTAAACTGAGAGTCTTAAAAGTGCTAAAAACCTATACTGGGTTGAGTTGATTGATCTAGTTTCCTATTCTTAGACATAGAGAGAAATAAATGGGTTAACAGAATCAAACTAGTATGTCAAAATATATGATAGAAATGGTGCCAAAAAGAACAAAATAAATGAAATAAAAAGTGAATATATTTTACAAGGGTTTGATTCATTTTACATTCACCAGAATGTATGCAATCAAAATTTCATGATGTACATGAATTAATCCTAGATCGGATAAGATGGAGCACACCTACACTTCTGATTGGGTATATACTTGTTAAGCAAGAGCATGACTAATATGGGGATTTAGTAGACCTGATTAGGGGATCACTTGTATAATTTATCACAATGTATCATGATAGGAAGGGGTCTAAAGCCTACAGTCTAACACAATCACACATAAACCCTAAAAGAGTCCTATGATTTGATATTTCATTTATGCTAATAAATAAGAGAGTAAACTATTCTAATAACAAGAAAAGTAAACTAATCCAGTATGTAGCAAGGTTTGTGGCACAATGTGAAGGGTTAGATGCAAATTAATAAAATATGTATAGGGAACTTTAAATAAAGTAAGTATGAGTAACACCCTAATACATATAATATGATGAGTAATATTATTCGATCCAACACTTATGCTACTTCTATCTACTAAAAGAGAGTAGAACAAAGTTAGAATATACTTATCTAAATGTGAAACCATCATGAATAAATCTCTCCCTTGGATAATGGGGCTTCATAAGAGGTTTTTTTGGTTCATAAGGATCACTTTATTAGGTTAAACCATCAATACCTATCCATAAGACTAGATTCTCCAAAATAAGAAGCCTAAGCTAAGACTCCTCAAGTAGATTGGTGGAAGAGTAGATCATGATAAACTATAAGTGAATAATAAATATTTATTTCATATTCCTATAATTAAAAAAATTACCTTTTATATATATGAGTATCTTACCCTAAAATAATTTAGTAATGTTGGTTGTGCTAGGTTGACCTAGTCGACCTAGCATATTTTTCGGATAGTGTCTAAAGTCTATGCTAGGTCAGGTTGAAGGCTAACAAACCTAAAGAACTAAAGTGACCCTAAATTTCACTAGGTCAACTAGGTGGACCTAGTTTACTGAGCAAGTCAAAAGGGTACCAAGAAAGGAGAAGAAGGATAAAAAGAGGAAAAGGCTAGAGGAATGTGAAAGGGAGGATGAATAGCATAGGAAAAGGTTTTAGGAGTTGAATAGATTGTAAATAATGTGAAAATAAGGAATAATAATCTTAAAAAGCACCAATGGTCTTTCCACCCCTTTCTTAGTGCACCCCTTAGGGCATGCACTCAGAGAGATTGAGTTGTGATGGGTTCATGCAAGATGTAAGGCATCAATATTTGATAAAAAAACTAAAAATATTATGTGTATACAGATTCTTGGAATACATTTAGTTTCTAGTAAACCTATAATACATATCTAAGAACACATTGATAATGTAGTGAGGCACTTTCACCTATAAAAGGATTCCATTTAGCTTAATCAACACATGAGAATATTTTGAGAGATATATGGTCTTATCCTTTCAAGGTTTGATAGGTAATAGTATTTTTATTTACATCAATGACTTAACTATTTTATTATAATATAGGTTTGATCATATTCACCACTAATAGAGGATATTCAACAAGTATAGGAGGTGTGGTATCTCCCTAAACCCATATAAAATTATGTTTGGTATTACCAAAGGAATGATTATTGGTCACATCATCACAAAAGAAGGTATCTCTATTGACCATAAATGTGTTTATTTTATCTCTATGTTACCTCTCCCTAAAATTAAAAATTAAATAAAATATTTATTTGGTAAAATTAACTTTGTGAAAGTTCATTCCCAATTTTTTTGAAATTTTAAATTCCTCTAAGCACAATGTTAAAAAAATATGAAACTAGAATGAAATCATGAACAAAATATATACTTCTATGGAAACAAAGATGCAATCATGCAATCACTTGTGTTGATAATCCCATACTAAAAATATTTATACATATACTCTTTTACTTTAGATTATATCGTAGTTGTGGTACTTACCTAGATGTTGGGTGGAGAAGAAGACCTAATCACTTTCATGAGTATAAACCTAAAATAAACTAATATTAAGTAATCCACTATATAAAAACATTTATATTACTTTTTCAATATATTGAAGAGTTTCATGCATTACATCCTTTGAAAAAAAGTGCACACCATTTTCCTAGACCCAAATGTAAAGATAATGTTGGGGCAAAATGAATTTGGAGAATGAATGGGTCAATTGATGGCCAAGTTGTAAAAATATGATATTGAGATAAAACTTGATAATATAATATAAGGATAAGGTCTTACTCCATTAATCACTTATCTTGAACCCAATATTACTTTACACCAAATGGATCAATAAGAAGTACTTTTCCTAGATTGGTATGCTCTAGTCATCCACTGTCTTCATTATGGGATCTATCTCTTGAGTTAACCTAGATGCATAAAATGGACCTTAGGTTGAAATAGGATCATTAAATGATGAATAAATTGGTTTTATATATGAATAACTATGAATACATATATCTTAGGTTCCTATTATAATAATATTCCAAGAAATTCATGACCAATTTTCATGAAAAATTAGGTAGTGTCCATCCTTATGGGAATCCAAGTTCACATAAAATCCTACAAGTAGGATATTATTGGTCCACTATCTTTAGGGATGTCCATGCCCAAGTTTTCTCATGTCACCAATGTCAATCATTCACTAAATTATAGGCTTATTATATAATCCTTTTTAAAAAAATTATTTAAATAAGAACATTTTCACCATGGGGACTTAATTTCATAGGAGTTATCAATCCAGACTCCTTATCTAGACATAGGTTCAGATTCACAACCACTTATTACTACATGAGGTGGACCTATGTAGTGTAAATTAATTATGTCATATCCAAGGAGGTTATCATGTTTTTTGAAGAGAGTATAACCACTCAGTTTACCACACCAATCTCCCTAGTCTATGATAATGTAGACACATTTCAATATGTAGAGTTTACTGAGTGGGATTATTAGTATGTAATCAATTGAGATTATCATCCAACTACTAACTACAATGGAATGGGTTGTCAAATTTAATAAATAATAAATATATTTATTCAATTAATATTTTTTTTCAAAAAAGAGACCTTGGGTGTGACACTCACTATTGAAATATGCCTTTTGGGATGATCGCACTTGGTAAAAATAAGCTCCCAAAATCTCACCATTAATATCGGTGTATGGACTAAATCCTATCTTCCCATTTACCCTTATATTTACTACTTAAAATTTTATGAAAGAGTACATGGAGAATAATGAAAAGTTAGACTTGAGGTTATTATATTTTATCCAACTAGAAAACACCTGGGAAGAATCCCTACACAACTTAAGTAAGCACTAGGGTATTGATAAATGATGGCTTGACAAGAAAGACAAGGTTAAATCCTTCAAATTATCTAACATAGTCTTGTTTTTGGGAAAAGACCATGAGAAGAAGGGATAACATTCTAGGTTTAATCCACTTTGGATTTGCCTATACTATATGTCTAAAATATTGAGGAAAAATAAATTTCACCTTAAAGACTTAAAATGAAATACCCATTTATTGTAAATAGATCATTCCTAAAGCACTACTTCTTAGGTATCCCTTCCAACACAATATCAAAATACCCCTCTAGGAAAGTGATTAGTAATTTATATATTATATTATATTATAGTTATTTTACTTATGTCGTGTGTTCTTATTTATTTATTTATTTATTCTATTGTGGTTATTTTATTCCTTTTTCTTAGTTTTATGAATTTATGTGCCCTATGTCTAACCCTATCTACCCAAAACAATTTATCCCAACTTTTCCTCACATAAAGGCCACCCCATTCTCAAAATTTAGAGTAAATATAATGAGTGAAAAAGAATAAATTATGGTTTTATGTATCATAAAATTTTGACTACTTCAAAGGATGACAATCCATTGAAAGCATATTCTAAGAATTAAATACTAAATGGTGGACCCCCAATATCAAACATAGTGATAATAAAAGGTGAAAGTTTTTTTAGATATTTAAGGAATTAAGATTATTAATTCATAATTGAGTGAGATAATTAAGATAATCTCTAATATATTAAAATGATATAAAAAATTTGTGAAATACTAAGCAAAAAAAGATTATCTAGATGTTAAAGGCTCAACAAACCAATCCATCACCTTCGATACATTGGTATCTAACCCTCACAAATCAAACATCTGAATACCTAAATAAAGGAAGTCTAAATTCCAAGTAAAATTCCAATTTTTTTCCTTAGAAAGGGTGATTTAGGAAACTTTCATCATAAACTTTCTAGTCTAGTTGGTAATGGAGCAATCCTATAGTGGAACCAAAGGTATCTTTGTTTTGGTTATAGATATCTTAATAGAAGTAAATTAATACTCAATCCATGTTTGATTAGATAAAAATATGTAAAATACAAAACTATTAAAAATAATTCAAATATACTACATATATCTAATCTTACTTAATACTTTCATGAAGAAATGAAAGGAATATAAAACCATTTCACAAAGTGTCCCTTTACAGGAACCTAAGCTCAATATGTCATTTTTTAAATCAAACATAAGCACTTATAATTTGCTATAATTCATAAGAAAAATTTCCACTTTTTATCTATAATTTCAATAATGGAGGCCTACATTCTATGTTTTAAATGATGGGGATAGTTTTTTCATCACAAATTTGTCATTTGTTGTTGCCAAAATGAACTTTTTTCAAAGAATAAAAGGGTACCCATCTGAAAACTCTCAAATCATAATTTTATTTCATCTCAATTATTCTTACACTTGGTCCTAAACCATGTAAAACCTTGAACCCATATTATGCCTTTATCAACTAAGTATTCCTCAGCATTCATAATGAGTAAATTATCATCATGGAGATCCATACAATCACCTATGTTTATAATAGTTTATCCCTTCTATGTTTTAATATAAAAAATACTATACAAAATATATTTTATACTAATTTTGTTGTTTCATAGAGTTAAAATTATATAGGTTTTCCCAAGATGACATCACTCTAGACTCCTACTCATAATTTCATGGAGATTAACCAACAAACATGTAACATTTCATTTGATTACATGGACCAATTTTTTCTAAGTTACTTTTCATATGTCTTCTAGGTTACTAATGAATGAGAATCTGACACATATAACATATTAGAATTATTATTCTCTTAGAGTTTTTGGAGCTATAAAAACCACAAGAGATCCTAAAATTTGAGAATCTCTCATATTGAACCTGTTAGACTTTCCAGTCTACTAAAGGCATCCAAAATTGTAGATCCTTCAGAGAGCATGATTAATCAGAAGATACCATTTATAACCTATGATTCTTTTTAGTCTCCCAGATTTGTTAGATCTATTAGGGCCCTAGGATATCCTAAAGAATGATAATATACTATTTGGAACCTATAAGACTTGTTAGTCTCCTAAAGGCCTCTGATTTATCAAAACCCCAAGAGAACATAAGGAATGAAAAGTTTCCACATGGAACCTACTAGACTTTCTAGTCTCTTAGAGGTGTCAAAGTTTTCAAATCCATAGTAGAGCCTAATGGATGAGAAGCTACCATGTGTAACCTATCATACATGTGAGTCTCCCAAATGCATCCAAGTTGTCAAAGCCCTAGGAGATCTTGGCCAACCATAAGCTACCACATGTCACCTTTGTATAAAATGATAGAAATGGCCCACAATGTCTTGATTGAACCAAAAAGGTAGTACAATTAGAGTCCAAATCAATCATAAAATGCCACATGTCACTTTTATACACTAAATGGAAAATGGTTTAAAAAAACCTAGATAAGGAAAATAAAGGTATGGGTTGAGCCATAAGTTGATAGTAGAGTACTATGTGCATTTGGTAAGTTCAAGTGGATGACTCTAGTCCATAAAAAGTTAAAATAATGACATCTCAATTGTGCCTCGTTGGTGTAGCCCATACAAAACTTACCCAACAAACATGAGGAATTAAATTGAGGATTGGTTTGTTGTGATGAAAACAATGATCAAGCCTTTTGAAAAGATAAATGAATGGATGATGACCTATTTCAAAGAGGTCAATGTCAATATATTATTCTACCCAAACAATACCTTCGTGGATAGATATGAATTCAAGGACCTCCTTTCCTAATTTTATTTGGTCATGAAGAGGAAAGTGATAAAAGCCAATAGGGATAGGGACAAAGTGATTTTGGATTTGGTAACCATGTAAACAACTAGCATCAATAAGATATTTGATGTGAATGTTTCCATAAAAACCCCACTCCAAGTGTATAAGGATTTATTGGTTTAGGCTAAGTTAATATTTTGATAGTCGATAATGAACATTAACAAGATGGATCAAAAACTCATCTTAGCTACACCTACATTGGAAGATAAATAGGCACATCATGAGAAACTAATAATTTTTTTTACCCTGACTCCTTACTACTTTTTCTTAGTGGGCCTGAGGGTATATTTTATGGGGATAGGTGAAATATTATGTTAAAAAATAGTTTTAACAATCCTTGAGGATATCATGGATAGGGATAAAAATATCATGCTACTAGGAGACAAATCCCATACTTATATATATTTTAGTCTTCATTATTATATATGTCTTGGCATTATGTACATAAAACTCCTTTAAATTAATGGTATTTTAAGCTTTCTATCAAACATGGGTTTTTGTCTACTAAATTTTTATCTATGGAGTGATTTTATCTCTATAGAATTGATAATTTTATGTTATATGGATAATAAATGTATTAATAATAATTTTCTCATTGAATTTTATTCATTTATAGGTTCTTACACTTGTAAAGTCTATGTGTTTGGATTTGCATAATTTCTTGGAGGATTATATGTGTTAGTTTACTACAAACCCCATTTTATGTGTTTATATTTGGTTAATTACCTAAAAATTAATCATTATTTAATTTCCCCAAAATCCCTTCATATGACTAATATTCTTATCCTTTCATGAGACCCATCATATAGTGGTATAATTGTAGCTACGCACACCTTCAGTTATGAAAGCATTATTATATTTCGTAAATTAGGAACTTATCCTTTGCCTTATATTAACATATATTTTATGTTTATTTTTAATGTTAGTCAACCCTTCCCATCTTAATTATAAATTAGAGAAATGAAACCCATTAGTGGTCCAAGATTTATATTTGTTAAACTAGATTATATATGTGAACTAGAACCTCTTTTGTCAAATCATATATTGAGCCTCTAATGGTAGAGTGGAATCTCTTGGAGATCTATTCCATGTAAGATATTTCATGGGGCTCAATACCTACAACCTATTACCTATATTTATCCAACATTAATACTAAAATGGGTGAATTTAATTCCATTATTTTCACCAAAGTCTCTTCTAGGTAATTAATCTCATAGGTGATTCCTAGTACTAGATTTTGGGCATGACAATAATAAAATCTAATTAATTAATCATAATGTTACTTTAAGATTTATAAATGTTTGAATTTTAATTTATGAACTTAATAATTATGGTAATGTTATAATACTATTTCTTATAATGTTTTTAAATTGGGTAAGGAAGCATTAGGAATACTATAGAACCATTCAATGGTTTCTCATGTCAAACTTTTATAGAAAGATTTTAACAATAAATGTTCCTATTTAGACCAATGACCAATATAATTCACATTTTTTTTGAAATAGGTGGCAATGTATCCATGGACATAAAATAAATGTAAAATTGGCATGATACCTTCTCTTGGATAAGGATACTCAAAATACATTTCATGTGAGAGGTTCATATTTGAGAATGTTATTGTTAATATTATCACCACATGATAATAGTTGTAAATTGATAATTAAAAGTTACTTTTGAATGTATATTATAGCATTTATCATAGATAAAATATGGATAGTAGGAATAATTGTGGTTTTGAAAGGTAAACTCATGGTTTTTAATTTACCATATTCTTGAAACATAGGTATGATAGAAAACTCATGAATATTTTTTCATTTTAAGACCACATAATTTTAAAAGGAACATTCATATAACGTGATGTTTTAAACTATGGAATTATATCATTACTATTGTCATGAAGATTTGTATGTAAGTGATCATTGTTGTATGAATTTTTAGAAAGAGATAAATAAGTTTGATGCACATGTGTATCTAATATTATTTATAAATAGATATGATTAACATTTTTAATTATATATAGGTAATAGAGGAATCAAATTTAAATTTTTCATGAGGAATCAAATTAAATAAGAATGAATTTATATTGTTGTAACATTTGTATCAAAATGAGAAGCGCATTCATGTTTTTTTCAAATTTCATTTATATAAAATAAATAGTAAGAAGCAATTTAAACTTTTGTAACATTATAATCATGTATAGAGAGATAAATGGAAAAAATTCACATTTTATATCATTTTTATTTTCTAGTAAATAGGAAGAAATTTTAACTTTGGTAACATTTGGATCATCTAGTAAAGAAGAAACACCTTTAAATTTTGTAACATGTGCATCATCTAAGGAGAGATAAAGGTAATTAATTTAATATTATGTAATGTATGTATTATTTAATGAAGATAAATTTAGTTTAAATTTAAAAACATTTTATTCTTCTAGTAAAATAGAAACACATTCAAATTTTTGCACATTCACATCATCTAGTAAATGAACGCACTCTGATTTTGTATTATGTAAACAACATGAGAGAAATATATGAATATAAGAGTAAGATAATTTTAAAATTATAATTCATGGAAAATATAATTAATTTTAACATGTACCTTATCATTATCTCACACTTTATCTGAAGAGTGATAAAGATAATATTATGATAAAGATGTAATGGAGCTAGGATTTTTCAATTCATTGATAATATGTTACTTTACTTCCTCACTGTCATTATCATAGTCATCATGATTCCATTAAAAATATTTTTTATAATTACATAATTATCATTTTTAACCATTAAATAATCTTCATTAGTATTTTATTTATAATAATCATGTGGTATGGAATTACCAAAATTTATAGAATCTATAGGATGATGACTATGAAAATTTGAAATACATGCATTAGATTAATCATGGGGAATAATATTTATAGAAAATAAAATATCCAAGGGATAAGGGATATTAGTGTAGTTTTTAATTTTAAACTTACCAAAATATATGATAATAAAAATAAACGGATAGGACCTATTCCCAAAATACCTTCCCATATGTACACCCTAGGATGTGCATAAGAAATAATTTAAAATTTCATTAGATTATTCTATTATTTTTAAAATATAAAAGATATATTTTTTATTAGAATTGGAAAGAGATGAAATTTTAAGATTATTTTAAAAATTGATACACATTTCATCCCCTAAACTATAATTTATAAAACATACTAAATTAAAAACATTAAAGCATTCATAGAATATTTTTGCAAATAATTTAATTTTTCTAATTATAGATCAATAAGAATATATAAAAAATTAGATAAATTTAAAAAATATATTTGTGATAAATCAAATATGAGAAGAAAAAGGATAATGAATCACATGGCTATGAAGATAATCCCAAATACTAGGATTAAGGTGAGACCTTGGGGAAAAATTAACAGGAACTCTTATTTTTCCCCAACAAGAAGGGGAAATAAAAGATAAAATCTAAAACCTTAAGACAAGACTTAATAATACTATAAATAAGGTTGGAATCTTGGGGAAACCTAGGTTTTATTAGTATTCCAAACATAATATGTATTCATCAATAATTTTTACCTAAATTTGGATTTATGTGATACTAATCCTTTTATGAGACAAAACTGATAGAATACATATTTGCATATAAATTTATTGAAAAAAATAACAAAATGCAATTTTGACAAGTATATTTGTTACAAAAAAATTAGCAAATACAATGATAAAATCAAAGGGATATATTTAAACTTATCTTATTTTGTATAATTCAATAATATCTATAGGTTAATAGATTGAGTAAAGTTTATGTGTGATTATTGTGATTTATTTGTTCTAGAATATGAAGATTATTTTTATCTTAATAAAAGATTAAAAAACTCAAATGAGTATGGAAGTTGATTATATCCATGTATTCCATGTTTTTCCTTTGGAATCAAATATCTTAAACTTTAAAAAGAGGTTCAAATGCTTAATTAATGTATTTTTCCACCTTTGAAATCTCTATTTCACATGTCTATGTACCTTCAATATCAAACCTTATTTCCTACACACAAACTAAATATACATCAAATGAAAATGAGGTAATTATGAAAGGGGATTAACCTCAATATTCTAAAAAAATCCCATGTAATATGATATATTTTTAGAGAGTTGTCATTTATGTCATGGTGATGTTATGAAGGTGTCATAGTGAGTGTATGAAGTGCCTTGATAGTCTAACTAACAATGACAAAGTGTGCAACATGTTTGTCCTATTATGCTTGAATTTGGAATGCTTGATCTTTAGTTTTGGCATTTTTATGGATGCTTAGGGATAAGTATGGTAATTTGAGGATGTGAAAGAGGTCTCATAAGAGGTATTATAAGATTTGATTTCTTGTGTGCATAAGTTTAATTCATTTGGTAGTTCATAGTTTTCATCTAGATATTTTAGTCCAATGGCAGAGAAATCTAAGTCAATAGATTGAAGATGTTAACACTCACATGTGTGGATGAGTCAAGGAGAGTTGGTCATCTGGTTGTGATAAAATTAGTCCCAAATTGCTATGGTCTAAGTTTCAAGTCATGTAATTAAGTTTAGTCAAATATATGTGGGTGCAAATTTGGCTTCTCAGAAAAAATTCACTATGTTCCTCAGATAAATTTGTAAAGGGGTTCAAGCACAACCAAGTAAAAATATTGATGTAATAATATTTTACATGAATGGAGGTGTAATGTGAAAATGGTAACATGGGTTTTTTTAGTTTTGTGTCTAGTTTCTATGAACCAAATTTTAGGTCATGCAATGTAGCATGATAAAAGATATGCATGTGTAATGTTGGGCTCCCAAGAATTTTAATAGTGTTTTGTAAGTTCAAATAGAGATAAGTAAGCATTTTGTTGATGTCAAATATCTCACATGTGAAATTTTTAAGATATTATTGATATAATACCATATGTTATAATATCTTATGCACTAAATTTCAAGTCATGTGACTAAGCACAACAAAATTATTGCAAGTGCAAAGTTGGCCTCCTAGGCAGCTTTTGACATAGTTGGCTTTATGGCAAAAAAATTTGAGAAGACATTTTAATGGTGATAAATATTAGTCATGTGAATATTTAAAGATTATTTTGATATATGGTTGGATTAAATTTTAAAAGGAGATAATATGGTCCAAATTTGAGAACTTGCAAGTGAGCGAGGTAAGACATATGACTGTGAAAAGTTTGCCTTCCAAGAAAATAAGCAAGGTTACCATAGTAATTTTTTCATAAGTTAAAGTTTGAGAAACTTAAATGGAGTGAATTTCTCCAAGAATTTAGGAAGTAATGATATGGCTCCAAGTGTTCAATGTTTATCAATGAATAGAGATAAATATTGAGCTTATTCCAAGGATCAACAGTGAGCGGGTGATTAGACATATAGAAATGAATGGTGAATATTAAATTCAAGAGGTCAAAGTGATATATATTTATCATTATTAAAGACCAAGCTATATACAAGAGATCAATGGAGTGGTCAAAATTATCAAATTGCACAAGATGAGGTCAACATGTTCAAGGTTTAATGTTTGGCATTGGCAGACTATATGTTAAAGATATAATAAGATCAACAGTAAATTATTGATCTAAAGTAGCGAGGATAAGATATGCAAGCATGGTGGTCAAAATTTAACTATGATCATTTGTATTTGAATATTTTAATTTGTAAATTACAAACTAGTGATCTTTATTTTGGCTATAAATTTTGATCCAAGCCAAATTTGCTAATGGTATAAAAAGAAAAGATTAAAAGAACTCCATATCACATCTAATGAAACTAAATTGAAGATTTGAAAATATGTAAAAACAAAAATATTAAGCTAAAATTTTCACTATGTATTCATGTATGTTCTACAAGTAACCTAAGAAGGCTAATTGAGCTTATTTTGATGTTATTTTTTATATATCTTGATGAATTAGTTATGGGGGATTATTTTAGAATCCATAAGGATGATTTGTGGGAATTATGAAAGATTAAACAATCGTATGTAGTATGAACAAAGGTTTAAAAGGTGACTATGTGTTTGCTCACAATTACTATGTATACAAAGAGATTTTTGATCAAATTATGCTTAAGCAAGAGGGTAATGTGATGGTTGATTGGAACTTACAAGGGACCAATAGATCATGCGGTATGGGTTCATGAGTTGGAAAAGTGTTCTTTTATTCTTATTTTTCTTGTAAATGTGTCAAAGAGTTGAATGGGTCTCCATAAGACATAAAATTTGCTTAAGCCTATTTGAAAGTGGATTGTGCTTAAGTGTGACTAAAGAGAGATGTCTTAAGGGTAAAGGAATGTGTTGTGGCTGATAGGAAATATTGTGATCTTTTTAACTCATTATTTCTCTATATATAGTGAAACTAAATGTTTTGTTTTCTATACTTTATGTGGAATACTTGTGAGAGAAACTTATGCTAGGTGGATGTAAAAGTTATGGAGTGTAGGGGAGGTAGAGTGCCTAGTTGGATGAGTTGATAATCAGAGAAAATTCATGACTATGGATAAGACTTGCAGGTCATATTTCTAATGTTAGAAAAGTGATCTTATAATTTGAGGATATGTGAATAGGTCTAAGTGTGCATATGAGGATAGTTTGAGTGAAGAAGGAAATAGATTGTGGCATGCCTATGTGAGAGGCCTATTTGAGATAGAGAGATAATTTTTGTATGGGTTATAAAATAGAGATCCATCATCAAGTGTTAAAGACATCAATTATAAGGTGGAGGTGTTCAAAGGAGGGTCTAAAAGACTTGATCTTCCTTAGGGAAAGTTGATCCTTATGAAACAAGTGTTTCACTAAATACCTTTGATTAAGAGGACATGTTTAAGGTTTGATGGTATAAAGGAGTTGATTATTCTCTTGTTTGGAATTTATTATAGGATAATATTCTATGTGTTGTATACTTGAGATTGGGTTTTATTCCCCATGAGGGTTTCCCATAAGAACTATGTGTTATGTGTTTGATCGTGTGTATGCATTAAATTAATGATCTATCTCATTAATGTTACTTGATAAAGTTGATATGTGTTGATTAATTAATAGTTTAAAAGGAATATAATTGTAAATTAGATATCTAGACTCATAGTTTTACTCTCCTCTCAATGATTTTACCTCTAACAATTGGTATCAAAGCAGGTCCTTTGGTAAAGGCTTAACAACTTAAAGGTGATAAAAAATACAATATGGGTAGTCATCAATGAGGTTTATCTACTAAGCAAGCATCGATGTTCAATGGATCTAATTATACATTTTGGAGTGATAAGATGATGACATATCTTATGTCTCTAGGTTTTGATATTTTCCAGTCTGTTGTTAATGGATATGTTGCTCCTACTTTTCCTCTATTTAGTGTTGTAGATAATAAGTTGTTTGAGAATAATTCCAAGGAAATGAATGATATCACTTGTGGTATTTTAGAGACTAAATACACTGAGTTCATCCATTGTAAATATGCTAAAGAGATATAAAAAAAATATAGATCATTTATGGAGGAGATTCAAAGGTCAAGCTTACTGAGTTGTAGACTCACAGAAGGGAATTTGAAAGTCTAAAGATGAATAAATAAGATACTATGGAATCCCTTCTATAGAGAGTTGATGAGATTATGAACCTCATCATAGGTCTTAGAGAGAACCTTAAAGAAGTTACTGTAGTTCAAAAGGTATTAAGGTCCCTATCCCTCAAGTTTGATCCTAAAGTATTTACTATAGAAGAAAGTCATGATCTTACTTAGCTAAATTTGGATGAACTGTATGGCATCCTTACTACCTATGAGATGAGGAATAATGATGATATATCACCAAAGAATGAAGCAACATTCAAGATAGAGATGATGTCAAAGAAAAATTTCCAAGGAATAAACCCAAAGAGGATGACATTTTTGATATAAATGAGGATGAACTAATTTCTTTGATTTCATGGAAATTTAAAATAGGTTCAAGTAAGTATAAAGGTAAGATACCCCTCAAATTCTTCAATTGTGGTGAGATAGGACATTTTGATAATAAGTTCCCTCATAAGTATTAGAAAGATTATGATGAAGAGCATGAAGAAAGTCATGATGATGGAAATAGATATTTCATGTCTGATAAAAGGAAAAAGGGATTCAAAAGGTTTGACAATAAAAAATTACTTCATGGATAAGAATAATCTCTATACCAAATAAGATTATAGTTCATCAAATGAGAGTGAATTCAGTGACTTAGAATATGATCATGAAAGTGATGGTCCTACTAAAGATAAAGATCTATTCATGGTTGAGAAAGGTAGTTGCTCACATCAAAAAGAGTCTACATGGAGTGGCTCAGATGATGATGAAGATGAGGTGAACTATGAGACTAAATTTATGAACATTTTATGAAGAACTGAAGATTGAGAAGAAGACAAATAAGAAGTTTATATCTAAACTCAAAGACTATTAGGAATAATTCAATGTGTATGAGGAAAAAATAAATAAAGACACCAAGGATCATTATGATATATTCAAGAATATCAAATGTCAATTATAAGTCCTATCTATAATCCTAAAAGGTAAATAAGATGAGTGTTCAAGGTATGTAATTAAATATAGGTCATTAAGATGTGAGTTAGAAAAGATATCTAGTAAGGTAATGTCGTTTTTGAGAATTGAAAATAGATCAAGTGATCTAGACAATATTATGAATGATAAAAACATATAAGTGATAAGACTGGTGTTGGATACAAAGAAAAATCAGAGATTACAACTAAAGACAAGATGAATAATAATGTGAACAAGAACAATATGACTTTGATGAAAAATCATCAAACAAGGAATGAAGGTGATGGTATAATGAATAAAGATCTTATTAGACAAGTAAATGCCATGAGGTATGCAAATTTTAATGGTTACTATTACACATGTAATCAATTTAGTCATAGTGCTAGAGAATGCAAGAGAATTTTTAGTAATGGGTTTTCATGGGATTATAATGTGGGTGATCACTCAAAAGGTGTGAGAAAGGTTAAGTACTTAAACTATCTTAATGAAGGACTCATTGCTAAGAATTCTCCAAATAAGGACAGCGAAGGTAAGTCTTCTTCAAAAATAGTAGTTTGTTTCAATTTTCATGATTTTAGACACATGCATAGTTTTTTTCAAAACAAGGTAAGACAAGTTGAGTTTTCATTAAGGAGTATGGTTTGCTGCAGCTATGAATAGAGAGGTCACATTGTTAGATTCTATAAAAAAAGGCCTATAAGACAAAATAGGTTTTATCAGGCTCCTAGAGTGCAAGATAGAAGGAAAGTTAAATCATTGAGACCAAAGGTGGTAAGTAGGAATTATGATGAGTTTGTAGGTCCAAGTAATCTATTTTATATGGTGGAGAATATTATAGATGTTGAAGAGTGTTGAGATCTCTCATTGACTGCTCATGTTTTGAATGAAGAGACCAAGTTCAAGTAGAAGACTAAGGTACTAGTTGAGGCTAGTTCTAAGGTAATTATGGATCCGAGTGAACATCCTACTATTTTTTAGTAAGTATCATACCAAAAAAATCAATTATTAGTACTTAGTGATGAGGTTCTAAGATATAAGGTTGATTCTTCATATGAAAAGGTATGTAAAGATTACATAGTCACTTTATATATTGTCAATTCTATCTTAGAAGAGAAATAAAGTGATATAGAAAAGGAACCAATTGTCATATTTCAAACTAAATAGAAGAAAAACAAAACAAATAAATCTCATAGCTACAAGAGGATTCCATTGGTTATTAAGGAGATGTGGGCCACTCTTGGCTTTACTTTATTTTAGATAATTATGGTGAAAAGGATGTATATATTTATGATTCTTAAGAGACTTTTTTTATTGGAGAATCAAGTGTTTTTGTGGTGATCTTTAGAAAGTCCTAGAAGGCTAGAGATGAGTGTTTTTAGTTGGAATAGGTATGTCAAGGTGGAAGATATGTTGTGATAATGTCATGATGTTGATATATGTATATGGTATTTCTATAGGGTTATAATGGGTGTTTCTATGTGTAATAATGAGATTGATGTAATTTCAAGATGATATTTTTGGATATAAAGTTATTTTTACCTTATTATATCATTCTCTAGGTGGTTTTATGGTCTGAAGGTATGTTAAAATCAAATTGGATATTTTTGTTTGTTCTTAGGTTACCCAGTTTGTGCTTAAGAGTGAAGATTCTAAAATGGGTTATAATAATTCAAGGTTCCTAATGGTGTGGAATAAAAAATGGTTTATAAGTGTGTAATGGCTATTCAAGGTGTGCAAGAAGTTTTAGGAGTGTGCATTGACTGGGATGCGTTGTGTTAACCTTGTTTATTTTTGAGATCTAGGGTTTTTAGCTTTGATAGAAATGTTGGTTTGCCTTATGAGTTGAGGTATAAATATTATTAATAGGTTGAATGGGACAAATTGGTTGTAAAATTAAGATTCATAGAGATTTTAAGTTTTTTAGTATTCAAGTTATTCTTGTTTTTGTCAAGATAAAGGCCTAATTAGCTAGTAGGTTTTTGAATGAAGTATATTGTAAAAGATGTGATAGGTGATGAAAATTGTTGTGATTGAGGTTGAATATGAGAGTGTTATATATTTAAATTTTTAGGTCTTAAATATGTGTTTAATAAAATTTATGGGCTCTACAAGTTCCAAGTAAGGTTACAAGAAGTCTAGACATGCCTAGTGTGAATATTTAAAGTTTTTATCAGTTTCTCAAAAATAGTAAGGCATGAGTATTTTAAGGTGAGTTATCAAGCTATTTTATATTATGTTTCCTATTTGATGAGTGACATGAAGTTTTGCTGATGTTTCTTATGGTTTCTTGAGAAAGAAATCTTGTAAGCTTGTGTAGTGGTTCTTCCTGACGTGTGGAGATCTAAAGATGCTCAAAAGGTGAAATGGTTTATAAATATTATGGGGATTCCATATTAGATGTTTCTTCATGAGTTACATCATATTTCAATTATTTTGTGTGTTTTGTCTTCATTAGTTATAGTGTTTGGTTAAAAAAGAGAGTATTGGCATGGAGCAAGATGAAGTTGTCAAGGAAAGAAGAGGTTAAATCAAGGGAAGGGGGAGTTTGTATCATATTTATAAGATGGTAATTTCCTATTTATGGTATTTTTAGGTACTTAGTATTAGTTTTTTCCCACTTTGTCATTGTGTCGAAGAGGGAGAAAGTTATTATTATAGGAGTACTTGAAGAGAAAGAAGGTGAGTTGAATGATGTTTGTTGACATCAATGATAAAGGGGGATATTTTTGGATAGTTTTCAATGATGTCATGGTGATTTTATGAGGGTGTATTGAAGATTGGATGAAGTTCCTTCATACTCTAAGTGATAATGTTAAAGTTTGCATTGTGTTTGTCATGGTATGCTTGAAGTTAGCTTGGTTGATCTTTAGTTTTGGCATGGTTAGCGATGATTAGGGATAAGTTTGGTAATTTTAGGATGTAAAAAAGGTCATATAAGAGGTAATATATGCTTTGAGTGCTTGTGTACATAAGTGGAATTCATCTGGTACTTCATAGTTTTCATCTAGACATTTTAGTCTAGTGGTAGAGAAATCTAAGTGAGCAGATTGATGATGTTAGCTTTTGCACATGTGGATGAGTTAGAGGGAGTTTGTCATCTAGTTATGATCACATCAGTCCCAAGTTACTATGGTCCAAGTTTCAAGTCCTTTGATAAAATGTAGTCAAAGATATATTGGTACAAAGTTGGCTTCTCAGATAGAATTCACTAAGTTCTTATACTTAGCCAAATTTGCAAAGGGGTTCAAGTAGATATGAGTAATCATATTCATGTAAACATATTTTTCACACATGGAGGTTTTAGGTGGAAATGGTCACATGGGTTTGTTTAGTTTTGTGCCTAGTTTTTATAAACCAAAATTTAGGTCATGTAATGTATTGTGATAAAATATATGCAAGTGCAAAGTTGGGCTCTAGGCATTTTTATAATGTTTTCTAAGTTCAAACAGAGCCAAGTAAGTAGTTTTTTGAATATATATATATATATATATATATATATATATATATATATATATATATATATATATATATATATATATATATATATATATATATATATATATATATATATATATAATCACTTATAAATATATATATATATATATATAATCACTTATAAAATCAAGAGAAGATTGATATATGAATGTAATCCCCTATGTTATAATATCTTAGGCACTAAATTTTAGGTTATGTGACTAAGCACAACAAAAGTTATGAAAGTACAACATTGGCCTCCCATAAAGTTTTTGACATAGATGGATTTATGGTAGAAATTTTTGATAAGTAATTTTAATGGATATAAATATCACACATGTGAAGGTTTTAAGATCAATTTGATATATCATTGTATTCTATTTTGAAAGGAGATCATATGTTCCAAACTTGAGAAATTTTGAGTTAGTGAGGTAAAACATATGACTATGTGAATTTGGCCTTATAGGAAGATAATAAAGGTTGCCATAGTCAATTTTGCATAATTTAAAGTTAAATAAATATCTATAGAGCACGTTGTTCCAAGAAGTCAAGAAGTAATGACATGGTACGAAGTGTTCAATGTTTAACAATGAGCAGAGAAAAATATTGAGTTTATTCCAAGGATAAATAGTGAGAGGGTGATCATACAGATAGAGATCAATACTATTTATTAAATTGAAGAGGTCAAAGTGATAACTATTTAGCATTTTTAAAGACTAAGCTATGTACAATAGATTGATAGAGTGTATGAGGTCAAATTTGCCAAATTACTCGAGATAAGGCCAACATGATCAATGTTTAACATTTGGCATTAGCCAAATATGTGTTAAATATAGAACAAGATAAATAGTGCATGATTGATCTAAAAATTTGAGGAAATAAGATGCAAACATGGTGTTCAAAGTTTAACTGTGACTATTTGTATTTGAATATTTGAATTTTCAAAGGAAAAACTAGTTCTCTATATTTTGGCCATTACTTTTGATCAAGGACACATTTAATAATGGTATAAAAATAAAATATTACGATAAGTCCTTGGTTCATATAATGAACCTAATTTTAATATTTTAATGTGTACATATACAAATATATTAAGTTCCAAATTTGACCATGTATTCGTGCATATTTTAAAAGTAACCAAAGATTATTTTGATCTTGATTTTGATATATTTTGATGAATTAGTTATTGAGGAGTATTTAAACTACATAATTATTATTTATGTGAATTATAAGGGATTTACCATCATATGCATTATGAAAAAAGGCTTATAAGGTGACTATGTGTTCTCTCATAATGACTGTGTGTATAGAGAGTTGTTTGAGTAAATTATGCTTAAGTAAGAGGGTATTGTGATGGTCAATTGAAACTTAAGGTGACCTATAAATCATGTGGTATGGGTTCTTGAGTTAGAATTTTTTTTTCTATTCTTAGTTTTCTTTAAAAAGTGTCAAAGAGTTGAATGGGTCTCCATAGGACCTAAAAGTGACTTATGCCTATTTGACAGTGGATTGTTCTTATGTGTGACCCATGAGAGATGCCTTAAGGGTGAAGGCATGTGTTTTGGCTGATAGGAAATATTTTAATATTATTAAATTATGATTACTCTATATATAGTGAAACCAAATGTGTTTGTTTTTTAGACTTTATGTGGAAGACTTGTGAGAGAAACTTGTGCAAGGTGGATGTAAGAGTATGGAGTGAAGGAGAGGTAGACTTCCCAGTTGAATGAGTTGATAAGGAGAGCCAATTTATGACTATGTGTAAGACCTATAGGTCATATTTATGATGTTATAAAATTGCTCTTGAAATGTCAAGATATGCGAAGAGGTCTGAGTGAGAATATGAGGATAGTTTGAGTGAAGAAGGAAAGAGATTGTGACATGCATATATGAGAGGTCTATTTGAGATAGAGAGAAAGTTTTTTCATGGGTTATAAAATAGAGATCCATCATGAAGTGTTGAATACATCATTTCTCAGGTGGAGGTGTTCAAATGAGGGTCTAAAGGACTTGATCTTCCTTAGGGGTAGTTTATCCTTGTGAAATAAGCTTTTCACTAAATACTTTTGGTCAAGAGGACATGATCAAGGTTTACTAGTCTAAAGAAGTTGATTAGTCACTTTTCTATAATTTATTAAAGGATAGTATTCCATGTGTTGTAGACTTAAAAGTGGGTTTTATTCCCCATGAGGGTTTCCTATAGGAACTATGTGTTATGTGTTTGATCTTGTGTATGCATTAAATGAATGAGCTATCTTGTTAATGTTGCTTGATCAAGTTGATATATGTTGATTGCTTAATAGATTAAAAGGATTGAAATTGTAATTAAAATACCTAGACTCATTGATTCACCCCCTCCCTATCAAATATTGTACCTTTAACATATCTAACTACATATCCCAAATGGACTCACACTATTGTAGTTGTCCCACCTATGTATGTATGAAAATGGTGCTATGCATATCTAGATGCTTCCTTTTCTATCTTACCCTTGGATAAAACATTAAAATTTAATATTAATTCATTAGATAACTCTATAAATCTATTATAATGATATATATAACTTTTAATAACTTTATAAATATGATAATTTTTGTCTATAACACCTTATAATAACTTTATTTATATAGGGATTTATTAAAATTTGAATTAAAAACTTAGTGTTATAGATTAGTGACCCATAATAACTTTAATGGGACTTAAAATACTTAGGAGGGGGATCAAAATAATTAAAATAAAATTTGAAGACTTAAGAGGGGTTTATAGATATCTATCTTTTTAGAAAGGGGTGTTAGGTCATGGAAAATAATAAAGTAAAATAGGATTATATACAAAATTTCATAAAGTAAAATGGGAAAATATAATAAAATTGAACCACTAAGTGTCTAATTATTATCTAAAACCTATATAAATTAATTAATTAAAAAGATGTTTAAAACAAGTAGTTTTCAAAATTTGTGTGTCGACAATTACACAATTAAAAATTAATATTATATTTGTAGTTCAAGAACTAGAAAAATAAATTTATAAAAATAAATATTAATATTATGCTCATATTAGACAATAGTAAATTATTAAATTCATTTATTCACCCATGTATGAAATTTTATTTGATGAAATAAATATTGATATTTCATTCATAGAAAATAATAATACAATATTATTTTATATTTTTAGTGCATTGGGGGAAATATTTATAACACAACATGGTAAAATTATGAGATTATACAATAAATAAAGAAATAGGCCATTATCCTGGCTACAAATAGTATACATGCATAAACAAAATAATTGATAAATCAATAACCTAAAGATAATAGTGAACATGATGAAACAAACACATTTGGGTATAATATTAATATTTTGAGAGTGTAGTACTATTTTTACCTGACATGCCCCATTATCGAAATTCAAAAATGGTCCCATTATTATCATAGAATATTCATTTTTTGGTCTAGATGAACCTTAAAATTGAGATATTTAATTAATCTATATAGCCTAAGGTTCTTTTGGGTTTAATTTTACATTTTAAAACAAAATTTAAAAGTTTGGGCATGATAAAGGATTGTTCTAGTTATCAGATGTGATTTTATTTTAAATGCTTATAATCCAAGTTGATATTTTATATTTAATTGACTAAAAAAGTTAATAAATTTATATTACAGTTAATTTTTATTCCTTTTGACATACAAATATCAATTTTTGGACTTTGGCTTATTATGAATCATTTACGTATTCACATCTCGTTAATATAAGTTACTGACCCATAATTTATAAAAGTCCTTAAAATCACTAAGATATCACTGCATGTCAAAATTATAACTAACCAAAAAATATATCTCAATAATCAGGATTATTTTATTTCCAAAGCTTCAAGTTCCCTGAGAATAAGATAGGTGGCATCATCATGTCAACTCAAAACTTAAAAACTAGTCAGAGAAAACTACATTGTCAAAGTTTCAAATATCCTCAGAGCCTTGATATTATTCCATGTCACATGATGAATTTCACTTGGAACACAGTGAACCATAATACACAAACTTATCCCCAATGTTCTTCAGATCAATGCAAACCATCTAGTGTCTTGATATTGTTCTCCTAAACCTTACTAGAAAGAAGGTACATCTTAAGAATACTAAGTTATTCAGATCAACAAGAGACATCCACATGGTGTGATCTCATTAACTTAGATCCTATCAATCAATTTTACATTTTAAAGATTATATGTTCTTTGAATCATCGAGAGTCATTCATATGTCATCATCTTGAAATCTTCAAAATTGTAACAAAAAGGTATAAGATTGAAATATAGAAGACCTTTCATCTTGAGGACCATCCACATGGAAACATTTCATTCACTTAGAGCCTATGTTAGGACCCTTCATCCT